>CAUYTI010119110.1:0-23241 GCA_963575145.1 Galago senegalensis
GGCTCGTCCTAGGCTTGCATGCCAGGGGAGTCCAGGCTACCTGGGGCCTGTAATAAAATCTCACCTTATGCCCTTACATCGGAGTGTGTCTCGAGTTTGTCGGTTGGGGCTACTTTGGGAGGCTTTTTCGGACCTAACAATAGTAATGTTCATATACAAACTGACCTTTGACAACAGGTCAAAGATAAAGTTGTGATTGTGCTAATAAGAAGGCAGATCATGGTAATAGTGAGTCCAGGGTGACAAAACTCAGCACCTAGCCTCTGGGAGATCTGAGTATAGCACTGGGAGAAGGGGGCGATTGTAAAAATTCTAAGAACAAGGCAGGGACCTGGATCTGCCAAAGGGGATGCCAGGGAAGTCAGGTCAATGAGAAATGGTAACCATGATGGAGATTAAAACAAAACTGGAGCCCTACAAACCCACTGTAGTGCAATTGTCCAAGAAGGTATCTCTGGCTCTGAAACTTAAGTGGAAGGAAGCTTGGTGGTCAGATTGGAGCCATGGCAGGGCAGTGAGTCATCACCAACAATCAGTGAAGGAACAGGATGTCAGGAAGCCACACGTTCAGCACCTGGGCCTATTAGGTAGCTGCAGAATTACTTATACAATGACCAGTCCTAAGCATCATGCCACTGGTTCTAATGGAGGGTGAAGACACTACTTAAGATCTTCCTTAAGTCATATCGGCTTAATGTCTGGAGTGGGACTGAAATTTATATGGAGATCAGCCTGACTGTCATAAAGAGAGGAAGATTTCTCTTTCAGAAGCGAAAAGGCAGGGTGAAGACAGATGCTGCTAAAAGGGCCTTATAGTTTGTGAAGACAATTTCACTTATATTAGTAAACGGCTTCTACTCAACGTTTTTAGATAGGTAGCTACATCTGGTAGTATAGAAAAAAGTCAGAATTATTATATCACTTGTATATATACATGTGTTCTGTCGTGTCCAGGAGATTTTAAGTGAATCAGAAAGAGAAAAAGTTTGGTTTAGTGATTTCAAAGTAGGTCTAGAGATTTCCCTTTTTTTCTTGCCTTAGATTTCTCCTTGCCACAACTCATCTTTGACAATAGATCCCCCACCCCAACAACCTTCTTCATAAACTCGCTTCTATATTTACCACCAATATCTTCTGATAGTGCATAGATCAGACAACTGCCTACCTTTTACTGCCCTGAAAAGGAGCTTCAAGAAACATGGGGTCCTACCTGGCTATATACACTAACAGTTAGGAAACTCTATTGTTGGTAGGAAAGAGAGGCCCAGAGAAGGGGAGCAGTTCAGTTCAAAATATATAGGAGTCCTGGTTAGGGGAACAGCTCATTTAATAACCTTCTCAGAAGGAGGTATCGGATTATTTGCAACCTCCATCCAGATCTTTTCTAACTGTGTCTGCCTCTATGTTATTATTGATATTCCTCAGGTTTCTGAATCCTTCTCCCTGTCTTTGCTGGATAAGCAGAATTTGGGGTTAAGATTTAGGAGGTTTACATTAGGCTTTTAGTTACATGGAGGGACTAATAGAGTTCCACCCATGGTTAAAATGGAGTGGCTTGTTTATATCTACCCACCTGCTTAGAACAGAGCACATATGTTTGAAGGCACGTGAGAGCAACCAAGAAAGCCAAAACATTAAATTCTAGGATATTCCTCTAAAGGAAAATTCATTAAAGAAAACTTGATATTCTGTACTTTTTTCCCCTCTAAAGTGAAAAAAAAAATGCTTATTCAGAAGACCCATATGGAGCAAGAATCTGAGAAACCAAGCACAGAGTCAAAGCTAAACTGTACATCAGGCAACCAGAGTCTGATACTGTTGGAAGCTGGAAAGATAAAACATGTACTCTGGGGCTTCCAAGGCAGCCAGGACTTGAAGGACCAAAGTCACACAGAGAAGAAAACACAGAGAATTAACTTCTTATACTGATGATTCTCTCAAGGAGTGTAATGATCTCTAAGCAGAATGTAGCAAGAGGTTGAGAAGTCAAGGAAAAAACACACCAAGAGACTAAAAATCTAAATAGCACTTTCTGCAGCTTAAATTATGGGGAAAAAATTATAGTTCAAGCCCCACCGAGGAGGAAGAATTCTGGTAAACATTCCCAGGCTTCATTTAAAATTATTGAAGGCGTTCAAGTTAAGGATAAAATAGAAGAAGGCTGTGTTGACCAGTTTGACGGAAGTATTTCGGATTACATGTGAAAACCCCACACTGTACCCCAGAAGTGCATTAATGTAGATAGTTACCATTCAATAAAAAAAAAATAAAAAAAATAAAAAAAAAGAAATTAACCCTAAAAAAAAAAAGGATAAAATAGAAACAGACTAGGCCTTACAATGATGGAAGCCCAGCTCTAAATTAATTTAATGTATGACTAATTTAAGGTAGACTGCCTGTAGGGATCAAAAGCACCTTCTCTCTGGGGGGAGGTGGCATTGATCAGAACTGTTGTAATTTTAATATACAATGTCTAGCATTCAATCATTAGTTACCAGAGTATAGGAAGAACTGGGGAGGAGACAGGATGAAGAGAGATTGATTGATGAGTACAAACATGCATTTGGATAGAAGACATAAGACCTGGCATTTGATAAATCAGTACAGTGACTGTAGTTTACAATAATCTGTTACATATTTCAAAACAGCTAGAAAACAACAATTTGAATGTTTCTCTCCTAAAGAAAAGACAAGTATTTAAGGACATGAATGTCTCAATTACACTGATTTGATTTTTGGAAATTATAAGAATATGATTCATCATCACGTATATCCCTCCAAATATATATCTGTTATGCATCAATGCAAAATTAAATAAAAATGATTACTAGGTATTTAAAAAGATGGATAACAGAAAAAAGCAGACAATAAAAACAGAGTAAAAATTGACCCAGATTTGGGAGTTACTAGGCATGGATTATAAAATAGATGCGATTAATATATTTAGAAAAAATGTTGGCACCGTAGCTCAGTGGGTAGGGTGCTGACCATATATACTGAGGCTGGAGGGTTTGAAGCCAGCTGAAAATCTCTTAAGCCCAAGAGTTTGAGGTTGCTGTGAGTTGTGACACCATGGTACTCTACCGAGGGTGACATAGTGAGACTCTGTCTCAAAAAAACAATTAAAAAAAAGAAAAAAAGAAAAGAAAAGAAAAGAAAAAAAGAAAAATAACAAATATATTTAGAAAAAAAGAAGTTACAGAATTTCACCAGATATATATTTTGTAAAAAAAAAAAATAGAAATTTTAGAAGAAAAAGCTTAGTGAGAGAAAGTAAGGTCTGTATAAATGGATTTAATGGAAGATTAAGTAAAATAAAAGAAAGGATTAGTAAATTGGAAGTTTCACCAATAAAAGATGTCTAGAGCAGAGCATATGCCAATGGAAAACACAGAAAACATATGCATGGCTCATGAAATACAAAGCATAAGTCAATGTATTTCAAAGAACTAAAACATTTTGAAGGCCAGGAATTGATCTCTGAACAAAACAGAATTAACTGGATATTAATACCAAAGAGATAAAGTATACAAAACATAAAATCCCGTATGTTTGGAATTAAACCATATACTTCTAAGTAGCTTCTGGTCAAAGAGAAATCACAACAATAGAGTAGAATAAAATGACAACTAAAATACAACAAGAAGAAACTTTTGGAATACAGCTAAAATCATGCTTTAAGTGAAATTTACAGTACTAGTGTGTAAAATGGAAAATTGTAGAGACCCCCAAAAGAAAAAAATCTCTAGAAGCTAAGAAAAATAAAAAGCATCATAAACCTATACAAGTAGAAGACAAGAAATTGTAAATATTTTTAAAAATTGTGAAATTAATAAACTAAATACACAGTAATTTTGTATTAATTTTAATTAAAATCATAACTGTATACATTATGGGGTACAATGTGGTGATTTGATATGTAATGTGGAATGCTTAAATCAAACTGATTAACATAGCCATCATCTCACTTACTTATTTTTTTGTGGTAGGACATTTAAAATTTACTTAGTTATTTTGAAATGTGCCCTTGCGGCTTGGCGCCTGTGGCTCAAGTGGCTAAGGCGCCAGCCACATACACCTGAGCTGGCGGGTTGGAATCCAGCCCGGGCCCGCCAAACGGCAATGAGGGATGCAACCAAACAATAGCTGGGTGTTGTGGGGACACCTGTGATCTCAGCTGCTTGGGAGGCTGAGGCAGAGACTCGCTTGAGCCCAGGAGTTGGAGGTTGCTGTGAGATGTGATGCCACAGCACTCTACCCAGGGGAATAGCTTGAGGCTCTGTCTCAAAAAAAAAAAAAAAAAAGAAAAAAGAAATGTGCCCTTGCATTGTGCACATTAGGTGAGATTCCACCTAATACCCTCCCTCCTCGTACCAATCCTCCTCCTCCTTCCCCTCCCCTCCCCCTCCTCAATCCTCCCCCTTGCTAGACTATATTTGTGTTTTATCATTAGTATGAGAACTACACAGCAAATTAATAAAGCCATTAGATAATATCTTAAAAAAGGTTATGTAACCTCTTATCCACTCATATGTAGGCCCATTATTCATACATTTGTAATGATTTTGCCTGGTGAAATATAACTCGCATTTTCTTTCCATTGATATACACGTACTATATACATTTCCGAACCACTTCATGTCATTGTTGTTATTTTTAAAAAGTTAAAAAGTTGATGTTCTACAACAAAATTGTGAATGAGCTATTTTTAATTATATATGTTTGGATTTATATATATGTATTACATACATAATAGTCTTAAATGCACATATACACATATTTGTGAATAAGGTTTCAAGGCAATATAGTAAATATTTTTGGATTTTTAATGTGCTAAGCATGGGAGACAGAATGGTCAAGAAGGTAGATATAGTCCTGGCTTTCTTCAAATTTAAGGACCAATGGCAATGCTTATGTTGAGAAAGAACAAAAGGAATAAAAGAAGAAAAGGAGGAAGGAAGAAGGAATTCTGTTACGCTACTTGGATGAAGGCAAGAGGAAATGATTATCTATTAGTCAGGTTTTTCTCTTTTATTTATTTTTTTTTTTTTGAGACAGAGTCTTGCTTTGTTGCCTTCAGTAGAGTACTGTGCTGTCATAGCTCACAGCAACCTCAAACTCTTTAAGTGATTCTCTTGCCTCACCTTCTCAAGTAGCTGGGCTACAGGAGCCCACCACAAAGCCGGGCTATTTTTTGGTTGCAGTTATCATTGTTGTTTAGCAGGCCCAGACCAGGTTCAAACCGGCCAACCTTGGTGTATGTGGCCAGGACCCTACCCACTGAGCTATAGGTGCTGAGCCTTTATCTTTTATTTTTAACCTTATAATTCACTGTTTTCTATTACCTGATTGATTTAATTATCAGTTTTGGTTTTATTTGGTCTCCTACCTTTATTTCATTTTACTTTATAGGCTGAACTCTTTAGAATTTTGTATATTCCTCTAAAACTTTCATTTGGGTAATTTATATGATTCTCACGGGAAAGGTTCTAAAGGGAGTTGTGGCTTATCACACAGGATTAGGCACAGACTGAGTATTAAAGAAATATGTGTATTAAACATTTGAAATCCCAGAAACAAAAAATGGAAAATGTTTATTTTACACAATGCAGCAGAGATACTGGAGCACAGGTAGACCCACCCTCCTTTTCATGCTATTGTTTAAATTTGATGTCACTTCCCAGGTCATTTTCTCCTCTATAGAATTCTTTTGTACCTCCCTCAAACTTCCACTCCTCCCAGAAACCTACCGCTGATGACTCCAGTACAACTTTTATGCAATGGAAAACAACTGCACTTTCATTTTTATCACTCATTTTCTGCCTGAGTCTCTAGACATCTTTCTTCACATCCATGGCTTGTCCCTGACTGGGAACTCATTCTGTGAGAGGATATGGATACTAGATATTGTGGGAAATGCACACAAAATGCACCCACCCCATGTGCAAATTGAGCTCTGTTGGTTTCTGTTCCGTTGTTGTCTAATTCTTAACAGGGCTTGTGGTAGATACTCCAATACTGATTCGTTCATCTGTTGCCCAAATAATAGAATCTCCACGTGTTTGATGAACATGGGGAATAGACTCCTCTTTTCACCTCTGCAGCAAGGTGTGGCCAGATAACTCTCGGCCAATGTGATGGTAGCAAAAGTAGCACAAAAAATGTCAAGGTATGTCTTTCCTGACATTCCTTTGCCCATGCTAACACGTGGAACTAAAATGCACTTGTGGCCACTTGGGCTAAGCGATTGAGACTGTACAGAGCAATAATGGGAAAGGTGCCTGACGTCTTTCAGAGCACTGTACCTGTCCAGGATGGTCCATCTGGGTGGTAAGTGAAAAACTACTCTCTTGGAGTTTCTGTTAGGTTAGGTTGTCCCTCCCCGACTCCCAGCTAACCAAGGCTCTTCATCAGGACATCACATTCATATTTTTGTATCTCAATAAACTCCTAGTGCAGTAATAATGACTTCTCAGGACTTTAATGACCACATTAGACAGAGTATGTAAGATTTCATTCTGCTTGAATTCCAAAGTCCAAACACATTACATATGTTGATTGGTTCTTTAGGAAATATTCATATTATTATATGACCCTTCTTAGCCCCAATTATTGTCTATCTCATTAAGTGAAGTGACTATCTCTGATTTTGTTGTCTTAGGCTTTCATGAATAGAGGGTTCCTGTTAAAATATTAGTTTTTACCTGAAATAAAAATCTGAGACTTATCATTTAAGGTTAGTGCATTAAAAGGTCTAAATTTGGTAAATAGGAAATTTAATTTTAGTTTTTGTTCTAAAATTTTAGTTCTTCAGTAAAGGTAGTTAATAGTTATCTGAAGACTTTTCTCTCTCTCTCTCTCTTTTTTATTTTTTTTGAGACAGAGTCTCACTGTCACCCTGGGTAGAGTGCTATGGTGTCATAGCTCACAGCAACCTCAACCTCTCGGGTTAAAACAATCCTCTTGCCTCAGCCTCCCAAGTAGCTGGGACAACAGGTGCTCTCCACAAGACCCAGCTAGTTTTTCCATTTTAGTAGAGAAAAAAGGTCTTGCTCTTGCTCAGGCTGGTCTCAAACTCCTGAGCTCAAACAATCTACCTGCCTCAGCCTCCAGAGTGCTGGGATTAGAAGTGTGAGTGACCATGCCCTGATAAAGGTTCTATGGTGCAAGTCATGAGAAAATCTTCAGGGTTCCAGGTAAAACTAGGTAAATAAATAAGTAAAAACTCAGGCAATAGAAGCTCCACCCTGGAGGAATCCAAGAACTGCCAAGATTTTATTCTCAAAGTAGTTTTTTATACTTTACACCCTTAACCAGCTTCTTCTTTTAGTTAATATTTTCCCACTTCCTATTTTTTCCCCTGGGTTCAAAGTACTGTTTTTAAAGGGGAAACTAATAATTGCATTAATTAATCCACCTTAGACTATTAATGTCTGCCCCATGCACCCATGAGAGTGTTCATTCCTGCCTCTCCTTCAATGAGCCCTATGGCAGAGTGAGGCAGCACCAGCTCGGCCCTCCTCTGGCTAGTAGGAAGTGATAGATTTGGGAAAACCAGCATTGACAGTGGGAGCGAAGGGTTGAAACTGCTAAAATTGAGTTCATACTATTTAGTGTCCTCATTCAGGCAACACATTGATTTGCATAAGTCTGTCAGAAGACACTTAATAGAAAGTGAGCCAGTCATTGTCCTGAACAGAGCAATGGGGCCTCCTAAGACCTCTGGTTGACTTAGGTTTGCCATTTAGCTGAAAACTCTGAAGGTCTTATGTGGAGGCTAAGTAGATATTGAAAGTGATGGGGCAGGTGGGCTTGTGCTAAATCTCCCCTTACATTTACATTTATGCCTTAAGCTCACAGGTATTGTAGACAAGTAGAGAACTTCTGAGTGAACCGCAGAATTGAAGGTAGTCATGAATTGCCATTCCACCCATCGGTTATCTTTGTTTTGGGGGTGAATATCATACAGTCTTTATAGGGACTGACTTAAAGCGAAACATCTATGAATTTCCACAGATTCATTTGCATATCAGGGATAATGTCTCAGACTAGGAAGCCAAGGCATAAGAGAAAGAAGTTCTTCAGGGTTATACAAACCCATACATATTTCAATTTTGGCTCTGACCTTTTACTAGTTGCATGACCAAGTCCCTATTACTTAAAGATTTTGAGATTAAATTTTCCTTTGTGTAAATGAATATCTTCCTTCATTGTCATGAAACTTAAGTAATAAAGTATAGACAAAGCGGGTCGAGCACCTTGCTCATTTCCAACCCGGTTTTAATGAATCTCAACCAGAACTCATGTGGAGCAGGTGGAGGGCTGTTCTTTTCTTCTATCACCAACCCATACACGTAGGATCTGCACAGACCCTGGTGACGGTGTCAGGAATTGTCACCACAGTTTTGAGGCTGGAACATCCAAGACCATTATTGTTAGACACAGAATTGTGGTGAAGGCGGACATCGCTCTGGTCACATCTAAGGCTCAGCTTGGTGAAAGACAGCATAGATAGTTTCATGGGGTTTCATGTGTCCTATAATTCTTTGTACAGCAAGCTTCTGCCTTTGCTATTTTGTTCAAGCCACTGCAGCAGACCTGACCCAATTTAGCTGTTACAATTTCCTCCTTGCAAAAATGAAGCTCAGAGAAGTCCAGGGCTATTACGTGATGTCCATAATTCTCCTAATATTTGCCGGCCCTCTCTCCGCTCCTGAGCGCCTGTAGAGCCACGTTTTCTCCAGGCCCTCTTAATAAGTAGTTTGATATGGACATCTGGGCTCCGGTATCTCTGTTTTTTGATGTCTGGCCAGTGTAGCTTTCAGTATTAGTTGCAGCAACTAGTTGCCTATTTAGTGTGATGTGCAGGTGGCCCCCGAAGAGGTCCCTACTGGTGTTCCCAGTGGCTATACTTCCATTTGAGGCAAGCCTCAAAGCTCCAGAAGACATCTCACTGCTAAAATATACAGATCACCCAGGAGAGAAGGAAGGGTGGGGCCATTTGCACCTTTGCATCCCTTAATCAGCACAGTGGCATAGATTGGCTATCGGATTAGCTGGCTGTATCATGGGGAATCTGGAAGCCAAGCCTGGAGGGGAAGGAACAGGATACAAGGTTGGCATGGTTAGATACCTGTGAGCAGGAAGGAACAATTCTGAGTCTTAGAGCTCAGGTCTGGGTGAGTCTTTGCATGGGACACATGGAGGTGCCAAAATCAGCATAAGACAACCAGTTTGTGGAAGAAACACACCAAGGTGGTTAATTATGTGTGGTAGAAATGTGGACAATGCTCTTCTCCTCTTTGCTCTTTCCAAATTCTTTAAAAATATATGATGTGACAAATGTCATAAGAAAAGTGTGAACTATAGAGAAATTTTAAAGGTTGAAATCCTGATTCCATGTCTGACCTTTCATGGTTTAAAGAAGAAACTGAGGGCCTGTCACAAGCATGGGTACAGCTGATGTAGGCTTTAGTGCCTTCTTTGCCATTTCCTTACGCTGTCACCACTGTACTGCTAGCCACTCTGACACGCCATGTGTGTCCATCCTTCCATTTTCTGCCCTTGAGATGTCCCCACTTCAGCACGACTCCTTCACTCCACCTTCTCCAGCAGTCCCCACAGCACAGCTGTGCCTATTCCACTAAATGACTATTTGTAGGACATTTCCTTTTCCAAGAAGAATATGCCTCTGTCTACAAATTAAAATTGATGCTTACCAAATTTTAGTGATTCGATGCACTTGGGACAGTTAGCCAAAACTTGTAGTTAACTGAGCCATCTTGATCAGATAGTTCTGGGAATAGGTAAATTTGATCAGACTGGAGTAGTATAGCAGTCTGCATAGATCCAAAGCTCTTTTTTTTTTTTTTTTTTTTTACCCTGCAACAATGTCTGAGGCTGTGAGTGTCTGATTGGCAGTGGTTTGGTCAACCATGTGATTGCAGCCAGCTTCTGCTTGAATCCAGGTAACACAAATTAAAATGGTCAACTAATCCAGGAGGCCCAAAACATGAACTAGAATTTCAGCTTGGATACCAAGTAGCTAGAACTCTCAAGTCCAAAATCGTCTGGAAAATGAGGAAAGAAGTTCTAGTCCACTTAATAGATGAAGTTACTGTCAGGATCAAATTAGGTTGTGAATGTTGCCGTCCTCTGAAAGTGAAAGTGATGTGTACACGAACAGTGCTTTTAAGAACAGACCGACCATTGCATAGTCCAATCAGCTCAATCAAGGTCTTATCAAGCCTCCGAAGGAGGGAACTTGTTACCATGTGACAACAGCCTGCTTAAAGGCCATCCCTGGTGTCCAATTTGCCACTTTTTCCTGTTTTTACTCCTGTTTAGCCCTGGAAACATAGCAAGTGATTTCCATCTGATTTAGGAAAGTAATGGAGCAAAGAGACTGTCTGTAAACATAAAGAATACAATGGGAAACATTATGTGTGTATATAAAGAAAGGGAAATAAAACCAGGCGAAAAAACTTTACAGCGTGTCTCAAAAGAATTATAAAATTAGTGGATGAAGGGCATGTTGTTACTTTTTTATATCTGCATTTTGCCGATGGAAGGCCTCATAATATTTTTACTGTACTTGTAGACTTGGCTCTTCTGCCTATCACATGGATCAAAAACTGAGCCTCCAGAACCAGAGGCTGCTGGGAGGTATGAGATGGGAGAAAGCCTGAAGTGAAGACAGACCAGACTTCTTCAGCACCTTCCCCGGGTGCAGAAGTGAGCAGGTGTAGGCATGAGGCCTGAGTGTGCCGCTTACAGCAGGCTTCGTTCAGACTCTTTAGATGCTTTTTTGGGAATACCTCTCTACTCTCCACTCTCCTTAACTGTAATGTAACTCTGTCTTTAAAAAGGAAGTAAATGGAAACATAACAAATATTGATTAAGATAAAACATCAAGATTCTAACTTCTGTGTTTATATTCTCTTGCTCTGATAATAGTCATTATAGTGCTTTTGAATGATTAATGTCTTGATGTTTAAATTTTTTATTTTGCATTGCAAAGTTGGTTAATTTGTTTATCCAGTCGGCTATGGATGGATTTATGTCCTGCCCCTCCCCCAAGTTTTGGGGTTGAAGTCCGAACTCCCAGTTTCACTATATCTGAACATTGGGCTTTCAGGAGCCCAATGAGCTTATAACTGTGGAGCCCTAATCTGAGAAGACTGAAGACCTTATATGAAGAGGAAGAGAGAGAGAGAGATGTCTCCCTCTTTCTCTTTCTTCCACATGAGGGCATAGGGAGAAGGTGGCCAGCTGCAAGTCAGGAGGGAAGTCCTCAATGTCCAATAGACCAGCACTTTGATCTGGGACTTACCTGTCTCTAAAATTATGAGAAAATAAATATCTATTGGTTAAACCAACCAGTCTATAGTACTTTGAAATGGCGTCCCTGGACAACTAATTCGCTATGTACAATTAATTGCTTACATGCATTTATTCTCAATTAATTAAGGATGAAGGTGACTATTCAATTTTGAAGTCCTTTGTTTCCAAATAAGCTAACTACTTATATCATTCAGAAAACAAGAGGATGCATAATAGATGACTCTGGGGATAGGTATCCATGGAGGTCACATCATTTGATAGAGCTTGCCCAGCAATCAGTGGTAACCTGGGCCTAACCCTTATGCCTATTGAGTCCTCACTAGGGTGCATTACACTATGGTATACACCTAGGCACCACCAAATCCAAAGCCCTGCCCAGCATGCCAAAAATTGTCTATCTAGCCACGACTCAAAATCCAGAGTGGATTAATAAAGATAGACTATGTTAGAAAAGAAAACAGCATTTCTGCCTGGCAAAAAATAAAGTAAAACTCTATCATAAACAGAATCAAAAGGCAAGTGACAGGTTAAAAAAAAAGTATTTGGCATCTGTGACTAATAACCTCATATGAAAATGGTCAAAGCAAATGAATAGGCAGATCACAGTTAAAAAAATGTATTCTAAATACAGTAGAACCCTTCTAACCTGACCACCCACTGGACTGTAACAAACTGGTCAACACACAGTGGTGGTCAACATAAGGAACTGGGCCTCAGTACATGTGGTGCAAGTCAGGTCTATGAAAATTAGCTCAACTTAAGGAGGTGGCCAGCTATGGGAATTCTCCTGTATGCAAAAGAGAAGTATAAGTTTAAATTTGATTGAGATGCTATCTTTCACTTGTCAGATTGGCAAAAATCCAACGTCTTGATCCAACATTTTATTGCAAGGTTGTGGGACAACAGACACATTCACTCATGACCCAAGAGCAATAGAAAAACACCCCAAATTATAAATATATATTCTTTTGGACTCAGATATTTTAAAATGGGAATTGATCCTTTCATTTGCAGAGAGGCAGAATAGCGTTAGTCCAAAGTCATTCATTTAGAATTGTTTGTAACAGTAAACAAATGGACTCAACCTCAAGGTGTTATCAGTGGGAGACAGCACAAAGAAATGGTGATGTCTTTACAAGGCAGAGTACACTGAGGCTGGAATGAAAAGAATGAGGACCCTCCCTATTAGTGATGTGCATAGATCTCTAAGGCATATTGCTGGCAGAATAAACAAAGGGTAAATATTTTGCTACCTTTGAAAAATGAAATGCATATGTAGACCTTAGAAAAACATATAAGCTTGTAAGCGGCCTATGGAGATGGGTAGATGTGGGAGGAGACAGGAAAGAGAAGGAGGCTTATGATTCGATACAGTCTCTCAAGATAATTTTTTTAGCCATGTAAATGTATTACCTATTCATAATTAAATTAAAAAATCAGAGAGAGAGAGAGAGACAGAGAAAGCTATCCATGAGGGCAATTCAGAATTCCCTCAGTAAACAGTGTCACGTGGTTGTTTATTTTTTCTGATGTGAATTATTTCTTCATTATGACTGTTTCAGTAGCTTTGGAATAATAATTTTACTTGGCAGTTTAAAACAAATACATATAGAATGTCTCCAACACAAAGAAATTTTAACTGTGTAAGGTGACAGATATCCCAGTTACCCTGATTTGACTGTTACACACTGTATACATGGATGGAAATATCATATATGTGACTATAGACATTATTAATATGTCTATATTCTATACAATTATGATTCTATACAATCATAGTTATTATGTATCAATTATAAATAAATTAAATAATATACATTAGAGCAGCCACCACATACTCTGAAAGCATAATATTTAAAAAAGGCTTGGCCTAGGGTGGCGCCTATGGCTCAGTGAGTAGGGTGCCAGCCCCATATACCGAGGTTGGCGAGTTCAAACCTGACCCTGGCCAAACTGCAACAACAACAACAACAACAAATAGCTGGGCATTGTGGTGGGAGCCTGTGGTCCCGGCTACTTGGGAGGCTGAGGCAAGAGTCACCTAAGCCTAGGAATTGGAGGTTGCTGTGAGCTGTGACTCCACAGCACTCTACCAAGGGCGACAAAGTGAGACTCTGTCTCTAAAAAAAAAGAAAAGGCTTTGCCAAGAAAACAGAAAATACAATCCCAAAATACTCTTGCCATAGTTTAAAAGGTTTTTAGTCAATATCAGATGCAGCATGCTATAACAAAAATAAACATGGCTTAGACACAGCCACATTTGGGTTCAAGTCCTGTTTCTACCACTAACAAGCTCTGTGATCTCGGATGAATACCTTTACTTCTATGAACTTCAGTTACTGCTCTTGGTAATAAGACACTCATAGTAGTGGTAGTAAGTAGCCATGGGGATCAGTCAGGTTGAAGAGCTGGCATTGGTCCACTGGTCATAGATGGTAGCTGTTATTAGATGATTTCTATGTTCATGATCATTGTGAAGATTATAAAAATAGGTAGGCTTTTGCAAAATAAAGATACTCTGCAGGGTGGTGCCTGTGGCTCAGTGAGTAGGGCACTGACCCCATATACTGAGGGTGGCGGGTTTGAATCTGGCTCTGGCCAAACTGCAACAACAACAACAAAAAATAGCCGGGTGTGTGGTAGGCACCGGTAGTCCCAACTACTCAGGAGGCTGAGGCAAGGGAATTGCCAAAGCCCAAGAACTGGAGGTTGCTGTGAGCTGTGACACCACAGCACTCTACTGAGGCTGACAAAGTGAAACTCTGTCTCTAAAAAAAAAAGGTGATCTGCAGAGGTCAGTAATATCTTGCCTGTTTGGTATTTCACTGTCTCTAATCTCACTCACTGTTAGCACACAGAACATACAGGCAGAAAGACACAAACAAAGGCTGGTGGTAGCAAAATAGATTCCACAAATATTTATAAGAAAGTTTGAGCCCTTGATTCTTTGGAGAGCTCTTGAAAGCTCCTGTAGAGCTGATGTGGCTTGGATTTCTTAGCGGGGGCCGATCTAGTCAGACGTGCTGCCCAGTGTGAGTGACAGATCAAGGCCTGAGAGAAGAGCCATGAAAAACAAACCCAAGAACTTAGAGCATCACAGTTGGGAACATTTTTCTAGGTTACGCATCTTATATCCCAGTGAATTATGAAGACTTTGCCCTACCAGGCCATGTCTATAAAAAGTATTTACACGATCAGTTTAAAAAGGTGGGAGAGAATAAAGAGTGGTTAAAATAAAAATAAATGGTGATGTTTAAATACCCAGTTATGTATAAAATTCAACTCTCTTGAATTATTCATCCCTTGCATTTTTCATAAATAGCTAAAATTTCACTGTATTCAGCACCCAAAGGCTCATTAGAAACAGAAACTCTAAGGGAAAACTCTGGGCTGAGATGAATAAAAACATTTAAATATAACTTGAAACAAGAAAACGGCACAATAAATGTGCTAGTGTTCCTATGTGCTCTTGGAAACCCTGGTAAATAAACAGAACGAAGTTACCTGCCTGCCTTTGACTTGGGGCTTATGTATGCATGGAAGATTGTCTGTAATCTTTTCCACCAGGTTCTCTCCTCGAGTTATTATGACTTGTTTAGATTTGGGAAGATCTAAGAGCTGAACAATGACTTTTGCAAGTTGCAGGTTGGTTTAAGAGAAAACACTTCAGCTGTTATGACTGTAGCTTAGTAAATGACACCCTGTTTTGTAGTTGTGTGGTAGAGATCTTAATTCCTGTTAAGCTTTTGTTTATAGAGACACAGGCATGATGAGGTCACTTGCCCCCAAAAACATTGCTGCCGTCCACATGGGATAAGTACAATTGTCCTCAGCAAAAAAACCATAAGATACCCTTCACATTTCCCAAACAGGCAGCAATCAGACTGTCCCTACACAGTCTGCCTCACATATTTTGTGGATGACATAGGTAGCTACATTCTTTCTTTATTATGTGGAGTGCCCCAGTCGCTCTGCAAATAATCATGCCACTGCTATGGCTATAACCAGAGAAATTGCAGGACTAGGTCCAAGAAGGCTGTTTATAATGGAAAGTGACCAGTCGCTGTGATCATCATCATCATTGTCATCATCTTAACAAACTAATGATGAAGAATCAAATTGTGCTTGTTGATTAAATTCCACTTCAAGGTCACAGTATATTTAGCCCTCTGGATCTGTGAGGGATTGATTCCAGGACTCCCTGGAATAGCTAAGTTCTTGAACTCTCAAGTCCCTAATATAAAATGGCATGACACAGTAGGCTGTCCTTATCCACAGGTTTCCATCTGCAGTTGGACGTGAAATCTGCAGATATGAAGGGCCAGTTGGACTGATTCAAGTCTTTGGGGTTCCTTAAATTCATGATGAAGGTTTCGTTTATGGGAGGAGGTTGGTAGGAAAGTGCAGGGGAGATGTACGAGACTCATCTGGGATTTATTCAAAGCATTTTTGCACATCTTTACTCCTTTCTCCTCATCCCCAATAGATTCAAATCTGCCCTCGTGGTGAAGTTTGGTGAATTAAAAAAAAATGCTGATCAGATGATTCTGATAACATAGAAGAGTCTAGTATAACTCTAATGCAACATATTCTCTTTCCTAGTTCTAACACTATGATAATGTTGTAAATTTTATGAGAAAAATACTGCACTGAAAAAACAATTTCCTATGTGCCATGTGTGACTTTGGGCAAGAGAAATCATCCTGAGCCTCAGTTTTCTTATTTGTGGGAAATGGGGAGAATAAAAGTTTCTTTAGCTATACTGATAATATATTAGTAGTTATTACAGTGATATGGTCAATTCGATTCAGGGTGTGGTTAAAAAAGTAAGAACCTTAGGACTCCAATTGGAAATCAGATTTTATAAACAAGAAGGTGTAGGTGACTATAGTACTGCCTTGCTTCCATATATTTTCAGAGATAAACTATGTGAAATAATCAGTGAACAAGACAATTTTGTGTTACCTATATGGTGTAGAAAATGGAGATTAAAAACTAGAGATCAGACCATGCTAAGACACTGCAAGCCAAAGGTGTTAAGACCAGGCACACCAACATGGACTAGATTCAGGAAAGAGGTGTGATATGAGTATGGTCTTGCAGGTAGCATGGTGGAAAGAAAAGGGATTTGCACCTATATCAGTGGAGGTGGGAAGGCAGTTAGGAGTCTTAAGTAATTCTCTTGTTATGCTACAACTAGAGAAAAATAGAGAAAACAAGTTCAGCGCAGACTTTGAGCAGTGAGTGTCTCTGTGGAAGGGTATAGTGTAAGTAAAGTGAGTGCTTCTGTGTAATTTGTGGCTCTGGAGCAAGGATCACCTGAGGTGAAGGGTCAGAATTCTGTGTCATAATTCCTGTGCCCTCATAACATCCAGAATAATTCCAAGAGCACTGGGCGGAACACAGTTCACATTTATAAGTGGGCTGGAAACATAGGGAGCTTTGAGAGAGTTGGCAGGTGAGATAAGGTGGTAGACCAGGGATGGGAAGTAGAGGAACAGGGCTGTGTAGAAGGGGAGTGGGGACCATCACAGGAAACCAGTTCTCCCAAGCTGGCTGCCCAAGGCTGGCGCAGCCCTGAAACCCCCATCTCAAGAGCTAGGATTCTCTACCTTTCCTACTGTCCCCTCCCCTAGCCCCAAATGCCTTTTCTCAAACATAGACAAAAGTTGAGGCTGGATAGGTGTGATTAATACCAGCCTGTCTTGAGGGCACCTCCAGCACCCCACGGTCTTCCCATTTTTCTTAGATGCTGAGAAAATGCTTTTCACCGCTATGATGACACAACCAGAAATATCACCTTTTGAAGACATCATAACTGTGAGATATGACACTCTTTCAGCCGTTAGAAGGTTATTTGCTGTAGCCATTAAATACAGCCCTGTCATTCCCACTCACCTAAGCCATATTTCCTCCTTCAATAGATTATCCATAAATATAGGCTCAGGTACAAATAGAAATAATGAACATTCACAGCTAAAGAAGACACGCACAGTCGAATCCTGCAGCAAGGAAAGGGAACACTTTCCCTAGAGCAGGTCAGCAGCCCAGAGGCCAGGACTCCTGGAGACATTCTGAGGACTCAGGCTGATGTGCCCACCATATTCTGGTAATGCATAGCCTACACCTCCTGAATTCCAAGAATGTTCCAGACGGCCCACTTAGTGACCCAATCTACTTTATTGCTACATGTTCATTAGAATGAATTATTAGAAGTAGCTTGTCCAGAATTTTAATTTCAGCTAATATTAATATTTTAAGCAATGCATTTCATGTATCTAGGTTCTAAAATTTCCAAAGGACTAAACAGACAGGTAGGTATACTCGCTTAATCTAAATAATTTTCTATGTCCCAATCCAGACACTTTCTTATCTTCTTTCTGTGTGCTCAGCACTTTCCTGAAAACCTGCTGAAATATGGAAAAATGTAAAAAAATATGTAGCAATTTAGTTAGCATAAAGCGAGGGCCCAAACTTGTTCTCATGCAAGAGTGAGAGAACAATACTGTAACGAAATAGCCTATTTTGCAGTACAGGCGACTGACTCTGGAGGTGTTTGTAGAGAAAGCGATTCCCTGGGATTGACAGGACTGTAGCTGGTCTATTGGAGTGGCAGGTCTGCAAAGGGCTTTTATCTGGGTACTGAGAAATGGGGTCCCTGTAGAGAATCCAGCAGATAGTCAGCAGCAGTGAATAGAAAGATGAGAAGGCAGGGGCATTCCTGAAATGTATGGGAATGGTTGCTGGAAGACAACGGAAGACGTGAATTACTCATGAGACCTCCCGCACAGCGGAAAATAGTCCCCGTAAAATTCAGCCTTGGAAATAATTTGAAGATTCAGGCAATACTGTGATTTAGTGATTTTTAAGAATGATCTGCAAATCTAGGATCTTTCCTTGGTCACAAGAGCTTGTGTCCCCCATCCTTAAAACAAATATTCATGACCCAGTGAGATGAAACCCAGGGCAGAAATGATGGTAGACGTGGGACTTGTGTCATTTCCTGAAGCTGCGTTTTTATTACCTGCCTATTCACAAAGTTGATGGATTGGACGAGAGAACACACCTCATGCAAAGGCTCCTAGTCAATAAAAAGAGGTTGTTTTCAGAAATATTCACTCATTTCACAAGTTCATACTATCTTCAATTGGTCAGAAGTTTTCATGTGGCAATAGCTGTGCTTTTAGAACGAAGTGTTACAAAATCCTTTGACACTAGGAGTACATGACTCGTGTACACATACATGTAGGTTAAATGTTTTATGCATTTTCAATTGCTTCCGGATATGTGTTGGAGCCTCTGTCCTATCCTGTAACATACACATAAAACATATACAAATGTTTGTAAGTGATCTTGCGAGGAAAGAGTGAGCTAGCAATACATTTCTTCAAACACATATTGCAAGCAATTTTATTTTGGTATCAGGCCATAAGCTTGCAGGACTGGAGGGGAGCCACATACAATAAAATGAGAAGTTTGGTCTGCCTGATTCTGACCCTCAGTGGTCTGTTTACCACATAGTAGCTGGGAAGTTCTTTTTGAAAAGTAAAGCAGTTTTTATTAGTTCTCTGCTAGAGGACCCTTCCTATTCTGGCTCTGGTTACCTCTTCCTTATTTCCTATAGTTTTTTGTTCACCCATACTGGCCTTCTTGCTATTCTTCAACGTCATGTCACCTATTACTGGCCAGTCTTCCCTTTATGCTCCCTCTGCCTAGAGCACAATTCTTTCAAACAACCTGCTTCACTCCATCTGAGTCTCTGCTCAAAGACTATCCTCAGAGTGCCCCTCCTTGGCCACCCAATCCAACATTGCCTTCTTGTCCTCTTGGGCCATTGTCTTGCTTGATTTTGCTTTGTAGGAGTTAGCAAGATCTGACATTTTGTGAGGTTATCTATGTATTATTCATTTACCTGATCTAGTTCCCAATGGGTATGTCAGGTTCACAAAGAGATGGGCTATGTCTTCTTTTCACCTGTATCTCTGACACATAGCAGATACCCATTAAATATTTGTTGAATGAATAAATAAAAATGGTAGGTAAGTATTTCTTGGCTTAATAATTTACTTACTTATTAATTTATTTATAATTACCACCATAAACACACTGAGGTCCAAGGGATTTTCATTTAAAATCTCTCCTTTCCCTCGCCCTACCTGAAAACTCAAACATCATCAAAAACTGTTATCTGCCAATATTTCTGGCTCCTTCTTTCTTCATCCACTTTGCCCCATCCCAGGTAATAATTGCCTTGAATTTTGTTTCATTCTTTTCCTTTTATATTTTATCATATATACATATATCTAAAATCGTGCTGCTTGATTTGATTTTAAATTGCATTTAAAAAGAGTGAAATTTGGTTCAGTGGTTAAGGCACTGGCCACATACACTGGGACTGGCAGGTTCACACCTGGCTCAGGCCTGCTAAACAGTGACAACCACAACAAAAAAATAGCCGGGCGTAGTGGTGAATGCCTGTAGTCCCAGCTACTTGGGAAGCTGAGGCAAGAGAATCACTTCAGCCCAAGAGTTTGAGGTTGCTGTGAGCTGTGATGACATAGCGCCCTACCAAGGGCAACATAATGAGACTCGTCTCTAAAAAAAAAAAAAAAAAAGCATAGTTCTACATGTAATCTTCCAAAAGTTTTTCACTCAATTTTATATTGTTAAATCTTATCAATACTATTTAGATATCATTTTATTTTTATATATTGATATATGGCTACAGTCCATTTCTTTTCATCTTATATTGCATTTTATGTACTATAATTTCATGTTGCTTTCAGTGAGAATTCTATGACAGTGCCCTCTCTCAAGAGCTGTAGACATTAGTCAGTCTTTTAAGTTTGTCCAAGGCTACTGAAGTAGTTAGGATTTGGCTCAGACTCTACTGAGGATCTTTCTCAATTTGTAGAGATGTTAGTTAGGGGACATTCTGAGTGCAATGCTCTATATTCAGTTAAAAACTGAGCCTGTTATGCAATCTCCTGCCTCCTCCATGTAGTCTCTCTTAGCTTTTCAGAGCACAGATCACTTCCACATTCCTACCCATAGGCTAGCCCCATGTTAAGTTTCCAAAGCAATATGGTAGAAGGAAGAAGTATATTAATGACCCTGGCAGGAGAGATTTTAAATGAAAATCCCTTGGACCTCAGTGTGAGAGTCTTTGCTGCCAGTCAGACTCAGGAGTTAGTGCCGTGCCCCCTCCCCAGCATCTCGGTGGCAGCCGGCTAGTCTCCCACTCCTGTTCAACTTTGTAGCCAGGGCTCCTGTACTTGCTGTACTTCCAGCCTGTCCAGGGTTCTAGTTTTCCTGAGAAATAGTCCTCTTCTGTGAAATGCAGCATTGTAACCTTGCCTTGATTTTCCCATCTGGTTTTCTTTCATTCTGGGGGACAGTCTTCCCTCAATGTGACTGCCAAGTTCTAATGGCATCTAGACCCTGTACTGTGGAGCCCTGTTTGCTGGACTAGAGATCCAGGGGTTAGATTTTTGCCAGAAACCAATGAATCTGTGTGGACAGCCTCTTCCTTCAAGCTGCATATCAGGAATTGATCTGCTACGTAGCCAGAAAAGAGTCTTTGAATTTGTGAAATAAATAGCTGATATCCCAGGTGGGATTTGTGACCAAAGACCAGAGACCTTGTAACTGGTCTCATTGGGCTATAAAACCCGAATGATATGATTTGAGGCAAAAATGATCATGTGTGATATTGACATACCTTTGTGACCCAGGGTTACACATTGTTGTAGAGAATGTGCGTTGGTGTAATGCTTTGGAGAACAACTTTATCACATGTATTCTTTTCTTTTTTTCTTTGCAGTTTCTGGCCGGGGCTAGCTTTGAACCCTCCACCTCTGGTATATGGGGCTGGCGCCCTACCCTTTTGAGCCACAGGCGCCACCCTATCACATGTATTCTTAAGAAGTCAACGAATTTTGGCCCTTCATGGCTATTTCATAAAGCATATTCTAAGTAGATAAATTTAAATATGGCAAATTTTTTGGCACAAAGGTGCTCTTTCCAACATAGCATATCTCCAAACTATGTAACAACCAAAATGCCCATTTGAATAATAAAATAATTAATGATAATGATTCTGTTAGAAGAACAGAATAGCTTTAATCTTAAAGCATTTATGTTAACTTTGAAAAATATCAGCATTCTAATATTATAATGTTATATCAAAATGATTAAAATCGTATCTGTGGGATAGCTGTAAGTATACAAACCAACCCTTCCTTCCCCCCCCCACTGACTGTGTCAGGAAATAAAGGTGGTGATGATTCCCCAGAAGATGAAAAGTGGTGAAATTATAGTTACCGCTCAGTTTTCTGGTGTTTTTTTGGTCTTCCTTAGGACTCTGTATAATTTTTGTGGAGTGAAAAAATAACAAAACTCAAATAAATCAAGCATGACACCTTGTCAATTATGAGCACAAATAAAAGATACAAAGGACAGAGTGGAAAAAATAGCCTCAAAGAGCTTTAAACTGCCTCCTTTCCTGCATAGATCTCTCACCCTGTTGAGATCAGAGGAGGAGAGCCCTTTCTAACTGCTTGTGAAGCATCTGCTGTAGAGATCAAATGCAAGAGTGGAAATAGAGCCAAAACATAAAATAATTTCATCCAGGGTAAGAGTAGACTTTGGAATCTAGGCACCAGTTGATGTGTGTAAGTATTTACAAAATGTCCAGTATAAAAAGTATATTAAATACTTTTAAAAAGTGAAATACTATTATTGCTATCCTTATTCAGTGTCTGATATTGAACAGGAGGCTATTAGTTTAGGAGAATACATAGTTACAAAACTCTATACATCAGGTCTTACATAAAAACAGATTCCAGATAGATCAGAAATACAAATGTCAAAAAATAAATCTATAAGTCAACTAGAAGAAAATTCAGCGTGGAGAAGTCCCTTCTCAACATAACACTGAAGGTGACAGACACCCTTTGGGAATTAGGAAAATAATCATTTTAATCATAAGTAACTAAAGTTTTCTGTAGGGATGGAACTGAAAGGAGATGAGAATCTCAGGTAAGTAGTTACAAAACAGCTATTTTATTCAGTTCCATAACGTTTAGGATATCAGGCTTATTTTTCTCTTTTCCTTCATTACAAATGAGTTAATAACCTTACGAAAAAGCTCTTTCAAACCTGTGGTAAAAGAGAGGCAGTCAAATAAAGAAAATGGAGCAAAAGACAAAAATAATAAAACCAAGCGTGTGTTTGTGTGTATAAACACATCATATATATGTGTGTATATATGCTTTTGCACACACATATATATTTCATAGATATTTTGTCTCATTAGTAATTACACAAATGTGAAGTAAAACAGCAGGAAACCTTAAGTGTTTTACCCCCAAACGGCCAAGACAAAAACAAAGATAGTGCCTGATGTTCTTGAGACTAGCATGTGTGCTGTTCTGGTGGAATTGAGTACTATACTTTTCTGGAAAAGTGTTGTTGCTCAAAATCATGGAAGCCACCTTGCTTTACCTGAAGCCTGTGAGAAACGTAACTTTTCTTTTATAATAGACAACAGGGAAGTAGCTATCTGGATTCCAATGAAAACACGGGGCAGAATTTCTGGTAATAATTTTTGTTTGATTTTCTTAGAAAAAAGGTATTCTTTCTTTTTTTTTTGAGATGGAGCCTCAAGCTGTCCCCCTGGGTAGAATGCCATGGCATCACAGCTCATAGCAACCTCCAACTCCTGGGCTCAAGCGAGTCTCCTGCCTCAGCCTCCCAAGTAGGTGGGACCACAGGCGCCTGCCACAACGCCCGGCCATTTTTTAGTTGCAGCCATCATTGTTGTTTGGCGGGCCCGGGCTGGGGATTCGAACCTGCCACCTTAGGTGTATGTGGCTGGCGCCTTAGCCGCTTGAGCCA
>CAUYTI010119111.1:0-16018 GCA_963575145.1 Galago senegalensis
AATTTTAGATTTAAATTTAACTATTCAACTTTTGGATTTAACAGACATCTACAGAACAGTTTATCCTAATATTTTAATTTTTTAATTTTTTTAACTTCAGATAAATATTAAGGTCAAACTGCTTAGGTTACATTGTTTTAATTTCTTAACTTTTAAAGTTGTCAAATTCAACCATTTACTAGTTTCTTGAGATATGACATTAGATTAATATGTGATCTTTCTGGCTTTTTGATGTAGGCGCTTAAGGATATAAACTTTCACATTATAAAGTTTCCCATAAATTTTGAAAGCTTGTGTCCTCTTTGTCATTTACAAAGAATCTTGATTTCTAACTAAATTTCAACATTGACCCAGGGATTATTGAACAGCAGCTTGTTCAATGTTCATGTATTTGTGTAAATTTGAATTTTTCTCTTGGATTTAATTCCTATTTTTACTCCATTGTTGAGTTAAAAGATATGCAGCATAATTTGAATTTTTTAATTTTCTGAGACTTTTTTGGTGGCCTACAATTGGTCTCAGAAAATGTCATATGTGCTGACAAGAAGAGTGTACATTTGGTAGTTTTCAGGCAGAGTATTCTGCAATTCTCTTTTAGGTGCATTTTTTTCCTGCTTGTATCAAGCAGAATTTGCTTTATAAAATGGAAAGCTCCTGTGTTAGGTCCATGTGTAGTTAGTTATGTTATGTCTTCTTGTTAAATTTCTCTGGTTACTATCGTCTAATGACCATCTTTTTTTTTAACCATTGTTGATTTAAAGCCTATTTTTATCTCATATAAGAATGGCTATATCTGTTCAGTTATGGTTTTCATTTGCATAGAACATTTTTTCCATCTCTTTACATTGAGTCTGTGTGAATCTTTGTGGTTTAGATGTGTTTCCTGGAGATTGCAAGTACTTGAGCTATGTTTTTACTTCCATTCAGCCAGCCTTTATCTTTTAACTAGAACATTCAGAACATTCACACTGTTATTCATATGTGAAATGCTGTTTAGTCTATGTTTGATAATATCTTACTGTTTTGTTTTTCCTCCTGCTCTAGTGTTTCACAAGAGCTGTGAATTATCACTGCTAAGTATTTTCACACCAATGGATATCTATTTTTCCATTGAATGTATAACCCTCTTTTGAGCATTTCCTATAGAGTAAGTCTAATAGTGAAAAATTCCCTTAGTGTTTACTTGTCTGTAATAGTTTTTATTTGTCCATCACTTGTGAAATTTAATTTTACAGAGTACAAAATTCTTGGCAGGAAGTTGTTCTGTTTAGACACTAAAGAAATGGAGTCCCAATCCCTTCTGGCTTGTAAGGTCTTCACTGAGAAGTCTGTTAGCCTAATGAGTTGTTCCTTTGTAGGTTAATTGGTGCTTTTATCTTTAGCTTGTAGCATTTACTCCTTCCTTTTGAGTTTGCCCAGGTGTATGATTATGCATCTTGGAGATTTCTTATTTGCTAATCCCCGTCGATGACAGTAATGTGTCTGGATATCTTAATTTCTGGCAATAACAGGAAAGTTCTCTTCAATAATTTATTTGAGTAGGTTTTCAACACTTTTCACTTTTTTCTTCTTTTTCCTCTGGGATAACTATAATAAATATATTGAATAATTTCCTGAGTCTCATATTTCTGAGTCCTTGGTTCATTCTTATTTATTCTTTTTTCTACATCTTTGACTGACTGGGTTTGTTGGAAAACCTCATCTTTAAACACTGAGATTCTTTCTTTTGCTCGGTATAGTAGGTTGATGAAGCTTTCTCCTATATTCAGTAGTTCCCTAAATGACTTTCATTTCTTTGAATTCTGTTATATTATTTCTTATGCTGGCTACATCCTTAGCAAGTTTTTTTTTTATTTTTTCATTCATGTCTTAATTTGTTTTTTATTATGTTAGTTTTTACTTTCTCTTCAATCTCTGTCATCTTGTTTGCCATCCATATTCTGAATTGCATTTCTGACATTGTGACAATTTCATTTTTGTTAGGATCCATTGCTATGGACTTACTGTGATCCTTTGGGTGTGGGGAACTAGCTGGTATTTTCATGTTCCCAGAATATTTTACTAATTTCTTCTCATCTGAAACCTCTTCTCTCAGCTCAGGGATGATGGCTTTGAGGAGCACCTGTTTTCTTTTGCTAGGAGCACTATTACTTAGTGAAAAGAGGATAAATCTTTAGGTAACGTTTTTGTGTTCTACTCCAGAAGACTTACCCAGTGGGAAGGGGGCAGATGCATTGAGAATGGTAATGCCTCTGTTCTCCTGCATATCTTGATCTCCTGTTGCCATCTAAGTTGGTGCAATGGGATATTTGTTCTGATAAGAAAAACTGTTCTCCAGACCATTCTTATAAGTTCCAGTAGGGGTCTATGCAAATCCTTCTGCATAGAAGCAGGGGGCGTGACCTTTACTGACACACATTGTCTGTGCAGGCCTTGCCACGGGGTGTGTGGGTCTATGGGAATGCAGGGCTGGTTGTTATGGCCCACCACAGATCATCAGGTGCATGGACATCTGCCTGGTACACTGATTGGGGGTCTTGTTCTTCATATTGGGTGGACATAGCCCACCAGTTGGCACTGGGGTCTGCAAAGGCATGGCCGGCTGGCCAATGGGAGAATGATCTTCTGCTCAGCATGCATGCCCACAGAGAATGGATCTCCACTTTGTACCCAGGTGCACTGAGGTATGGGCTATGGTATGGCAGCACACTGGTAACTTGTTCCACTTGTCAGCATGTATGGCTATGGGACCGGGCTGCTGGATGGGTAGGGTCCTCTTCCTCACACAAGTCCTACTAAAACCACTACCAATGATCCTCTCAAGCTCCATTTGAGTTCCACATTGGGTAATGGCACCTAGTCCTCACCAGGGTGTGAGAGCATTTGTTATCCCTGCTTCTTCCCTAGCCAGGTAAGGGGTGATATTAGGGCAGTTATAACAAAAACAATCCCTGTGTAAATCAGATTCTCTGGACCTGAGACCTCAGTGTAGCATCAACTGCAGTAGGGAACTGAGGCAAACGGAACCCTGATGAGCCTCTTTTCTAATACAACCTCATTATACAATCAGTTCAGAGGTCCACATTGCTGGTGGGGGCCCCTCACAGCTCAAGTCTTGTGTGTGTGAGAGGAGGATAGGGCCTTGAGGTTCTCTATTTTATCACTTTCCTGCTGTAGGCGTTTCCCCAACTACCCTCTGATTTTGGCAAGTGTAACCTCCCATCCCTGTCTCCTTCACTCTGAAGGTCTCCCACTGTTTTATTTATGATTTACAATGCTTATAGTGTTTTCTAAGAAGGTCTCTCTGTAAGTAAGAATGTGGACCATCTACTAACAATTTTAGATTTCTGCTAGTGAGTTGAGTGTGTGAGCTATTTCCAGTTGCCATGTGGGTCCTATCCCCAAAACTATGCTGATAAACAAGCATAAATTGTTTTATATTTTCTTATTTATGAATATATTATACAACTATTGCAATTAAAACAGTATATTAATGGCATAAAGAGAGACATATAGAGCAATGGAAAAGGATAAAGTGTCAAAAAAATATCCATTTGTAGAATGTCAGCTTCCTTTCAACAAGAGTCCCAGGAAAACACAATGGGTAAAGGGCAATCTTGCTACTTGATTATGCTGGTAAAACCAGATGAACATATAAAAAGAATGAAATTGGACCTTTATTGAAACACATACACAAAATTCAAGTCAAAATGAAAAGAAGACTTAAAAATAAAACCTAAAACTATGAAACTCTTATTAGAAATATAAAGAAAAAGCTTTGTGTCAATGGTTTCTCCAGTATGGCACAAAAAGCACAAACTACAAAAGCAAAAACAGACAAGAACAACTAGAACAAGAGAAAAGAACTAGATTAGATTAAGCAAAAAACAAATAAACATATTTTGCCCTGCAAAAAAAAAAAAGAAAGAAAAAGAAAAACAGTGAAAAATCAACTTACAGAATAAGAAAATGTGCAAATGATATAATTTTTACTATCTAAAATTTATAGGAAATTTCTACAATAGCAAAATCATGATAGTAATAATCAATAAAACTAAGTTGAGTGAAATATGGGTAAAGGACTTGAATAGACATTTCATTCAAAGAAGATATACAAATAGAGAAAGGATATATGAGGAGATGTACAACATAATTAATCATCAGAAAAATGAAAATCAGGTTCAAAATGAGATGCCACTTCATCTCAAGTTGCGATAAAAAAAACAAAACAACAACAGAAAAATGTTGGTTAAGATTTTGAGAAACTGCATATGTGCTTTCTCTCACTTTCTCTCTTTATATACATATATATATATATGTGTATATATATATATATATATATATATATATATATATTATTTATTTTTTTGAGTTAGAGTCTCTCTCTGTTTCCCTTGATAGAGTACCATAGTGTCATTATAGCTCACACCAAACTCAAACTCTTGGCTCAAGCAATCTTGCCTAGGCGTCCTTAGTTAGCTAGAACAAGAGTCTATTGTGATATCTGACTAGTTTAGTTTTGTTCTGTTTTGCTTTCTATTTTTAGAAGAGATGGGGGGGGTCTCACCAGTAATCAGGCTTGTCTCCAACTCCTGAGCTCAAGCAATTGACCTTTCTTAGCCTTCCAGAGGGCTAGGATTATAGGTGTGAGCCACTGCACCCAGGAGAGTAATTAGAAACCTTGTATAATATCAATGAGACTATATAATGGTTCAGTGGCTATGTGTGGAGCTTTCTCTAACAATTAAATATAAAACTATCATATGATGCATCAATCCCACTTTCTGGGTTCTTAGTTCAGATAACTGAAATGATCTTGAAGAGATATTTGCACTCCTGTGTCATTACAACATTACTCACAAAAACCATCCCACGGAAGAAGACTAAAAGTGCATCAGTGGTTGAATGGAAACGAAAATATGTATATAGCCATAATGGAGGTTATGTGTTATACACCTACAATATGTCATCTACCCACAATTCATCCTTAGAAAAGAAAATATGTAGCACCATAAATAAACCTTATGGATGTTATACATAGTGAAATTCACTAGTCACAGAAGGACAAATACTGTATTATTAAGGTATTATATTACACTCACATCAACTGTTTAAATTATCAAAATCTCAGCAAAGTAGAATTGTGGTTGACAATATAAAACTGAGGGGGAAACTGGAGAGTTGCCATTCAATGGCTATACAGTTTCAGTTATTCAAGATCAAGGTGTTTTCAAGATTTGTTGTACAACATTATCCTTCGAGTTAAGAATACCATAGGATGCACTTAAAAATTTGCAAGAGGATAGATCTCATGTCATATAGTATTTGTGCCAAAATTAAAAAAATACAAAACTCTGTCTTATAAATAGTAACTATGGCAGTGTCCGTAGCTCTGTGGGTAGGGTGCCGGTGGCTGGTGGGTTTGAACCCAGCCCAGGCCAGCTAAAAACAACAATGACAACTGCAACAAAAAAATAGCATTGTGGCAAATGTCTGTAATCTCAGCTACTTGGGAAGCTGAGGCATGAGAATCACTTACGTTGAAGAGTTTGAGGTTGCTGTGAGCTGTGACACTATAGCACTCTACCCAGGGCAATAGCTTGAGACTCTGTATCAAAAAAAAAAAAAAAAAAAAAAAAAGAAAGAAAGAAAGAAAGAAAAGTAAAGAAAAGAAAAAAGAAAAAGAAAAGAAAAAAAATTAACAATGTTCCTTTAAAACTATAATCAGCTTTGAACATCTTGAAACCATTTGGTCTTTTTTTGTTTGTTTGTTTTTTAATCCTAGTGTCTAAAATACTTCTTGAGAATGGGACTTGTGTGGAAACAAATTTGTTGAATTTAATTATGAACTTTAACTTGGTTTCTGACACATTGGAGACGACTTAAACAAACTGAAAACAAACTAAAATCCTCCAAATGCCATGAAATCTAAGGAATAGAGCAAATACTAAAAATGATTCACATAAATGTACATTTGTACTTCTTTTCCTCTGGCCCACTTTCCATGTTTAACTCCAAAGACAAACAGAAGAAATGGGGTAACCAATTTAACAGGAACTCTATCTGCTTATAAGTCCCTGAAATTCTAAGGGTCAAGCCCACTAGCTTATTAATAAATAATTTTAAAGTTAAATGACTACTTAGTCCTTTAGAGGTTGATAAATTGAAGATGATTAGCTTTCACTGTTAGAAATGTACTATTTTCCAGTGTGGGAGCAGACGTAATTATAGATAATTAATAAATTATATTTCTGGTCCTGATGTATATTTTCCATTCTCCAGGGGTCTAATTAAAGTGGTTCCCAGGTCTTGTCTTGTATGTTAGAAATAATTGGAATCCTTAAAAAAATAAAATAAACCTAAAATACCTAGATTTCAACAAATTAGTTAAATAAAAATCTCTAGAACATGGGCTTTAGTATCAAAAGTTTCACAGGTGGTTACAGGGGATGAGAACTAACTCAAGGGCTTTTCACAATGGTCAAGTTTTTAAGAGTCACTGATCTGGAATGTGCCAGTAGTGAAAGCTGTCAGAAGCAAAATGGATTCACTTGTGCTAATACTGACAAATGGGGGAATGGAAATCCAGGAAGGAATGGGTCTAATGCTTGTATGCCTGACAACAAAAACTATCAAAATAGACTGAGCAAAACCATAAGTTTGCACAAAGATCAACACAACCTTCCACAAACAAATAGTTCTGTGGAGACTCTGCCCAGCAACTGCCTGTCCAACCTGGAATGGATACCGCCTTAGTTGTTGATCCTTTTAGCCGAGGATAATTGTCTCAAACGAGTGACCTTCCACATTTTTACTTTGAGCACACTTGTCTTCCTTTACCTCCCTGAACACACTGGTTTTATCCTCATGGTATTGCTCCATCTTAAGTAAATGTCATTTTGTTTAGAGAATCTGTCTCTGTGTTATTTGACAACTTAAAGTGTCAAGGAAGAGATTTTGTACCTTGTATCTTCTACCATTAAGAAGGAGGCACAAGTATTAAAAGGCTACTCTGGATTTTAGAAGGAGCAAATATGGTACTTGAGTTTTTTGACCCATTTATCAGTTGGTATCATAAAGCAAGATTTGCAGCATATCTAGAATAGGATATAAATGATTTTTCCATTTTTGCCAAATGACTCAACAGATAGTGTTTTCGATGCCTGTAGTAAATAAAAATGTTTTGTTGAGTTTCTAACTAGTCCTAACCAGAGATATGTGTAGAAGCCAAGGGAACTGTGTTCTCCATGATAGATAATTCCTTGGTGTCATAGGCTATTAAGTGACTGTGCGCATCCAGTCACCCATGCAATAGAAGTCAAGAAGTCAGGCTATATATATTGGCCATCACCTTGAGCTAGTCCAGAAGACATAAATAAATTTCAAAAAGAAATAGCATTGATTCTCACATCACCTACTTATGTTACACTGGAATGTGTTTCTCAACTCAAGTCGATGGCCCCATGGGTGATTTCTGATAATAACATGAGGAGGAAATAAAATGAGTATAGCTTACAAATGGGTTGGGTAAATTGTTAATATTGAATGACCCCAGACAGTTGTCACAGTGAAGTTCTATTCTGAGGTGAACTTAAAGAAATGTAACAAAGCAGAACTTTCTAGTGGGTAGAGTTGCAAATCCTACAATTTCTTATTTGTATAAAAGGAAAATGTGGTCCAGTGTGGGCACATACACTTCCTCTCACACAGAGAAACATGGCTTGCTTTTGGTTCCAACTGAAAGGAACAAGACTAGGAGATCCAATGTCCAACGTATCTGAAAAATGGTTATTTGGGTAGAATCTGTGGGAACAAGAAAAAAACAAGGGAGTCTTACTTTAGTGCTTTTATGAAATATTCTCTGCAGAGAATGGTCCTGTAAACTGAAAGCCTGACTCATATCCATCACCCATCCTTTCTCCTTAGCAACTCTAGTGTTGGCACAATGGGCTCATGAACCATGATAGCAGAAAAGATGCTCTGTGACAGACTATTCTGAGATTTAGTGAACTCATTTGGTCTCTCTCTATTCAAATGTCCTCGGAGACCAAACAATAAGTCACATTCATTACAAACAAAGCAATAAGCAAAACAAACAAACAAACAAAAAAAGTGCCTGTTTCTTTTTGCTCTTCATTTTCCTCTTTCAACCTTGCCTTCCTGCTTATGTGGGATTGCATGCTCCAATAGAGTTTGAACATGCAAGTTTTTGCATGAGTCCTATTTTTTTAAGTTTACCTTGAAGTAGAACTGTATTGTGGCAACTGTGTGGTGTCATTTAATTGTAACATTTACCCCAGCCTGTTTGTAAGTTATTTTATTTCCTCCTTCGTGTTGTCATCAGAAATCACCTGTGGGGACATTGACTTCAGTTGAGAAACATAAACTGCGTCCTGTCTGAAAAATACATATTTAAGAGAAAATAATACTTTGAATTCTAATATAGATTAGATAAGCAATTAAAATTGATCATACAATTACATATAGTATTTAACATGTAATTTAATGCAACTAATATTAATGTACGTAATCCAAAACATCTAGCAAAATAAACGTTCTCTAATTGCTTTTCTTTCTTTTGTTTTAGAAATCAACATGCATTCCAGGAGCACTTTCTCCAACCCCTGTCCAAGTAAAATTTCATCCATACTCTTGCAGCTATCATGAAGAAAGCAGATGAGAGGCTCAGACACTAAATTATGTGTTACAATAACCAACTGCTCCTCCCAATTTTTAGCTTACACAGTTGAAACCATTATTATTCACTTCTTGCTGTCCATGACCACAATTAAGCAAGTACTTTCATCACTCAGACGCTAATGATCATTGGTTTTGCATATCTCCTTCTTCTAACCTATTTCTCACCCCTATTCAATCTTTGAAACCCCTTCAATGTGCCTTCTGGAATAGAGTTGGCAATTAGTGAATAATTTCATTATCTGAAACACATTTCTGAATTTTTCTTTTACTCTTCTGCTTTAACTAAAGTGTAGCTTTCTTTGTGACACTGCTTCCTCATAGCCTTCCCAGGGCTGTATCATTTCTCATATATACCCTTTTATTTTGGGAGGAGGATAAACATTCTGTCTGATCTTCATTAATGTTGCCAGATTGTCCTCTCTCTCCCTATCTTCTCTGAACACTTCAGGTTTTAATTGTATGATATGATATTCTATATTCTGTCAGCACATGTTGAAGTAATCTACTATTTCTAGGCCCTTTTCTTTTTTCATTATTGTTATATAAGACCTAAGCAGCCTCTGGTTTATTGCCCATTTCTCAGTCATTAATCCTATCAACATTGTTTATGGCATCAGTTTCTATGCAGACTTCTGTAGTAAGCAGGCTTCTTAGTTCTTTGATGTCCTGGTCAGCAATACTCTCATCTTCCTTTGTACCTACTCTACTCACCTCTTTCTCAGACCCCTAAACTTGTCATTATCTCCGTGGCGGTAGAAAGAGTGTTATCTTTTCCTTCCTCATCATAAAGGGTCACTGCTAACACTCTTATACAAAAACAAACAAAAAACAGGGTAAAAAAAAAGCATAGCAAATTTATCACAATTATGTGGAAATTTGTGCACAGGTGTCTTAGAAACAGGAACTCAAAGAAAGTCCAAGAAATTGAGGCTTCAATGCCATAGTCTTAGGGGAGAAGACTAAGGACAAAATTAACTGTCCCAAAGGTGAGACAATGTTTTTTTGGAAACAAAGGTTGTCTTCCTATGAAGATGAACTTTCTTAGGTAATCTTTTGGAGCTGCTCTCAGAAAAACAAGAAAGCAGTAGAGGGAGCTTGACTTTGAGGCAGCTTCTAAGGTCAAAGTGCTTCCTTGACTTCTTCCAAACACAGAGAAGGACTACCTGGAATTCCTTATCTGAGTATGAAATCTTGTTTTCAAAATAAATGCAATTAATTTAAGACAATTCCTCCCAAGGCATTTCATTGAATAACGAGAAAAGATTAACCAGCAGACAAGAGGAGTCATCCCACACCCAGATAGAATTTTCAAGTTACAGATATAACGTCTCTATCTGTAATTAGCTGTCCATCCAAGTGGTTCCATGGTGATGTTTGAACCACAAGGAAGGCCCAATCTGGACAGTATAAAAAGAACCCCAGGCCATACCCATAGTACTCTTGTTATGATAGGGACTCTGTGGCCTGTGGCAATAGTATGTTGCTCTATAAACCTATCATATTCATCTTCAATAAGCTTTGCTTCACCTTTACCATGCTGTCAGTGTATCTGTTCATTCTTTGGCCAAGAGAGTACGAGGCATGGAGAGCAGACTGACAGCCTTACAAAGGATCCCATTCCTATGATACCATAGAGCCAAAGTGAAAATGGCCAAAGCAGCCTGCTGTGTAAAGCTCCCACAGTGCACCTTGCTGCAAGACATGCCAGTGAAGGTGATTGATCACCCAGGACCAACCAGATCACCCTGGGAATTCCGTCCTCCAGTGGTGAGTGCTCCCAAGCCTCCAAGTGTCCAAATCATGCTCATCATCGGGTCACTGTCCCAGCTTCAATATCCCCTCTGACCAACCTTGCCAATGACTTTTCTTATACGAAATTGCCATTTACTATCAGATTCTGCTTGATTAGGTTAAAAGTCCAAGAATTTTCTTATCTAAACACACAAAGAAAGGAGGATAGAAAACCAGAATTTATCTCCTGTCATAATCATCATTTACTGCAATAGTTGTTACTTTCCCTTAAAATTGTAGCTGCTGTTAATAACTTATTAGCACATACACAAAGGTCAACTGTTCACTTAAGGTAAGGTAAACCTCAGTACTCCCAAAAGCCAAATAAATGAGGAAACTCAATGTAAAAGACAGGAGAACTTTAGACCTAAGTGATACTCATGGGACTCCATGGGGAAGACAAAAGATGCCCCCAAAGTGTCTGTAGTGCCTTGACTGTGTTACTGAAGGGATCTCAGAGCCACTAGAAATCTCTCCTGAGGTCTCGTTACATAATCAACAGAATTTGATGCTTTTTTTTAGTAACTTTTCATTCACTAATAATCAGATAGAGGAGGTTGGGGGTTAAAGGGATCCACATCTATGACTAGAGAGGACTGAATAGAAGACTGAATGTGACAGAAGAAGTGGTTGAGGCAAACGGAAGGACAAGTCTTAGAGGAGCTATGTTGGGGAGACTGTAAACTTCTCAAAAAGGCCAAGCAAGTTTTATATTCTCTCATCAAAAGTCATGCCAATAAGAAAAGAAGCACACAGAGGGACTTAACATCCAACTATAAAAAAAGAGTTTCAGTCAACTGAAAAAATTCCCAGAGGGGAGAAATAGGATCCAAATGAGAAAAAGCAGAAATATATTAAAATTATATATCTCCTGAATACCGGCTTTTAATTAAACTGACTTTTGACTATAAAGCTGTTTAAAATTTTTTTTTAAATCTCCTCTTATCATATTTCAGCTGGGATAAAGAGCTGGAAAAAAGAGTTTTTGAGCCCTTTTTTCCTCATTCTTCTAAAGGTATCTACTAAGTAACTCAAAACCAAAACTAAAATCCTTTTATGACTTAACCAATGACATGAAGCCATATTCAAAGTGTTGCTAAGATTCAGTCCTCAAAAGATCCAGAGCTATCCTCAAAGACAGCCAAAGGAAAGAAAGATTTAGGTAATGCCTTGAGAGGTGGCAACAGTTGGTACATTATAATGTTTTCTGTGGGGGGGTGACTAAGTTTTTCTGTTGTCTATCTATACTCACAGAGCCAACAACCTGAGCACCCCTGACAGGCAGCAAGCCAAGCCAGGTTTTCAAGTCACAAAATGAGACAGGCAGGCCATTGAAAGGGAAAGGAACGATAACAATGGGTACCACCAAACCAAATTTGTATGAGAGTCTCAATCCAAATGAACAATGTCCTCCTGTCAGCTTAAAATTGAGAAAGAAGGGATAAATAGTACTTTTCAATTTCTGTTTTAATTCCCTGTGAGGCATTACAGGCAGAGATCTGGGAGAACTAACCTCGATAAAACTCTTACCTGTATTTACTGGCTGTTTGTCAGCTGTCCCTGAACCTCAGCTGTAAGTCTGTGGGCAAGTCAGGTGTCACAGCCATTCTATTTTTGTCACCAGAATGGTAGGTGAGGAAAGGGTGTGATCTTTTACCTTCCCAACCTAAAAAGTCAAAGCTGACACTTCTATAAAAATGACAACACAAGAAATAGATTAATCAACAAAGTAGAAACATAATAAATTGGTTACTATTATGGACACATGTGTGCACAGGAGACATACAGATAAGAACTCAAGAAGGGCCAAATGATTGAAACTTAAATGTCTTCTTCCTAAGGCGGGGAGGAAGTGAGAGAAAATGAATGTACCAGATATTCGGACACTGGTTCACAGAAACAAAGATTGTTTTCTTATGAAGAGGAAATATCTTGGGTAATCTTTTGTAACTGCTCTCAGAAGAATAGATGAAAATTCTATCTGGATGTGGGGATGGCTCCCAGTCTCTGGTCTGGTGGTTAATCTTTCCTGATTATTCATGGGATCCCTAGGTGGAGGGGAGTCTTGAAACAATTGCATTGATTTGGTTTAGTAGTCAGATAAGGAATTCCAGAAAATGAGGGGAGAGAGAGAAAGAGAGATAGAGATTGCCACCAACCTTCCCTTCCCTTGGGACAAGATGAATTTAGAGAAGTTAAGGGAGCTTGATCTTCAGGCAGCTTCTAAGGCCTCCCAGCACATAAAAGTGCCTATTTTGGGGGCTTTTACTTTCTCATCCCAACATCCATAGATGAAACCTCTCCATAATATCTATTTCCAGCATCCAAATTTCTAATGAATATTCTGTGCAGAAGTAAAGAAATAAAAGATATAAGGGGATCATTGAGGCTTACATGATCAAATGGAAAAAAAGATATTTGGATTAAAAAACAACAAAATTGGCATCAATCTTAGATTATGTGATATTGTTCCTAGAAAATTCAAAATAAAATTTATAACTAAATTGCTAGAATTAATAAGAAATTGTTTTCTGAAAATATGATATAAAAATTAATGCATATTCTTCATTGTGGCAGCAAGTAATTAGATAATACAGATTAAAAGATATAATAATAGCATAAATATATATTTTAAATAAATCTTAAATAATTTATCCAAGAAAAGCATAGAGAAAATTTAGCTTTTTAAAATTTTGCTGAAAAATATTTATACAATTAGATATTATCTTCGTGAGTTGACGTACAATATTGTAAAGATGCTAATATTTTCCACATTCATCTAAATGGCTTACTTTTAAGTTCTTTATAAAAGTTGTACATATTATTTCCATTTCAATCCTATTGGCCACAAATTAGTTACAAGGCCAAATTTCCATTATGAAAAGAAAAAAAGTGATTTGGGGAGTATAGCTAGCAGACTATCAGGAGATGTGGATTTAGACTCCAAGATGTAACCCTGAGAACTTTTTTGTTGGTACAAAACAGTTTGATTCCCCCAAAAGAACATTAGATATAAAATGAAATTCCTATTAATTGTATCTAAGTTTTTTTTTTTTTCATTTTAACAAACTACAAATTCAATTTATACAATTCATAAATGTATTATTACTTTTTGAGTAATTAATTTAGGATCTGGGGGGAAAGGAAATTTTCAATTCACAAAAAAAATAGTCTGAATACAATGCCATATTTTCCTCTGGGAAATGATAACTTCTCTGCAAATTGTCCTTTTAATATAAGTGAATTCAGTGTGCTTTGATAGAAAAATAAATCATTTGTTTAATTATAGTATATTGTCTTCTTTTACACAATTTATCATCACTTGAAGTTGGTGAGAAATTACATACACTTTTTATCATGTTTAATTTATATGACTGTAATATATATTCAGTGAAAATTAAGTATCAAGCAATGCTGGTTTTAATTAAACCTAGTTTAACTTATTGTCGAAGGATGATACATTATTTAAACAGGTAGCCTAAATGACTACTTCTATTCCTAAAAATAAGAACAAGCTCCATATATAATGTATACTTTTTAATATTATAAATGACCAAGTCGTTCTTTGGTCAATTTCTTCTCTGTATCTGTACTATGATGTATCCTAATAAATCATTAGGGCAACACCACTGTGATAGTACCCTACAGAAATGCGTCCTCAAATCTCCTGTGATAAACGCTGCCCTTGTGATGATGCATACCTCTGGCTGTAGGTGCACATTTAGTGCACACTAGCTCTCAAATTAGAAAGCTAATTTGATGAACCCAAATAAACACATTGTATTGATGATAAGGAAGATCATAGGTTCAATTGCAATACAATTAATCAGGCAAAAGAAAAGGCCCTTTACATTGACTGTTTTTCTCTGAATAAGATATAGTTGAATTTTTTTTCATTTCAAACATGACAAAAAAAAAGCAACATAAAAACATTCACTAAGAATATTTTCTAGTGCTTTAAATCATCTAATGGCTGGGAAGTTTACTATACCCGAGATAAAGTGTGACTGATGGATTGACTCTCTTCCACAATAATTAAAACAATTAGTATGTTGTTTGTCAGTGGCAAGGTCAGCGTTCATGTACACACAGGGCATCTAAATACAAAGCAAGTGCTTGAAATTTTTATTTCTTAAAACCTCTCTGCCTTTGTGATGATGCATACCTCTGGCTGTAGGTGCATATTTAGTGCACACTAGCTCTCAAATTAGAAAGCTAATTTGATGAACCCAAATAAACACATTGTATTGATGATAAGGAAGATCATAGGTTCAATTGAATACAATTAATCAGGCAAAAAAAAGCTAAGTGCAGTGACAACTCTACAATTCAAAGGAGTAGGGTGTGGCTCAAAGGACTAGGGTGCTGGCCCCATATGCCAGAGGTGCTGCGTTCAAACCCAGCCCTGGCCAAAATCTGAAAAAAAAAAAAAATAATAATAAAACAAAATCAAAATCCTCTCTGCTGTAAAGAAAAATCTAGTTTGGTTTTTTGTTTATTTTGGTTGTTTCCCCATGGAATATTTTATTAGTACAATAGCTTTAGGTTATTCATGTTTGAATTACCTCTGGTGATTGATACCATTTTAGCACCAACTACTTCCTGGATGAATTTCTTGGAATGCAGTAGATACCCTTGATTGTGAAATGGGTCTCTTGAGCAGTAAAAATTAGAGAAAAATTCCTACATTATCTAGTCTGCTCTAAAGATCCTATCCTTTTATATATTATCATTCATGGGTGAGAAATTTGAGAAATATGTGAGTTTTCTGGGGCCTTTACCAGCTGAACACACAGCATATCTATTCCTTTATTTTCTTTCTTTTTTGGGGATGGCGGGGCAGAGTCTCAATTTGTTATTCTTAGTAGAGTGGCATCATAGCTCATAAGCAACCTCAAACTCTTTGGCTCAACCAATTCTCTTGCTCAGCCTCTTGAGTAGCTGGGACTACAGGCTACCACCATATGACCTGGCTATTTTTAAAGATTGATCTTGTTCTGGTTCAGGCTGGTCTTGAACTCCTGAGCTCAGGCAATCCACCCACCTTGGCCTCCCAGATTGCTAGGATTACAGGCATGAGCCACTGTCCCCAGTTCCTTTCATTTTTCAAATGGACTTTCTGACTATCTGAATCATTCCTTCTTTTTTTATTTGAAATACTTTTAAAATATTTTCTATGTGCCAGTAGAAACTGTGTTAAAAGATGAGAATAAAGAAGCGAAATGAACTTGGTCCTGTACTCAAGGTTCTCACAATCCATAAGTAGGAGAAGACAAATAATTGCTGTAACAGCAATCACAGAAATATAATTGTTAATAAAAATATGATTTTGATATCAAAATTATAATATATTTTGTAGAAAACACATTTTTACTTTTGATTTTGTAATGAATAAATGGTCATTTCTTTCCTTGTTTAATCCCAGATATTAATTTTAACGTATCAAGCTGAATATTTTTTTTTTACTGTAGGAACAATTCAATCTTGGGAGGGAGAAAGGAGGGGGGAATGAGTGGAGGGAGGGGGA
>CAUYTI010119115.1:0-21536 GCA_963575145.1 Galago senegalensis
GGGCGCCTGTGGTCCCAGTTACTTGGGAGGCGGAGGCAAGAGACTCGCTTGAGCCCAGGAATTGGAGGTTGCTGTGAGCTGTAATGCCATGGCACTCTACCCAGGGGGACAGCTTGAGGCTCTGTCTCAAAAAAAAAAAAATTAACAATCACTCCTACATTAAAGAAAAAAGGGGAAAAAAGGAAAAAGCATGAGCAAAGAGAGAAAAAAGGCAACAACATCATTATATATATAATAAAAACATATGGCTATATATATGCCTTAGGGATCAACTTTAGTTAAGAATATATTTATGTTGCAATATACTTTCTGGACACCAAGTGGTGCTGTGAGTGGTTCCCAGGCTTAATACTGTCTCCCAGCTTAAATATTCTTGGGGTTTCCCTGATTACCTGCATGGTACCTAGAACCTGCCCAATTTCTGATTCTGCCAATCCTAAAAAATCTTCACAGGCAGGTTTCCCAAATTCTCTCTGCAATAGTTCCCATGAAGTGCAGGATGTCCTGGGCCAGTTCCGAGTATAGGATGACAGTCTGCGGGTAAGATTCAAATTCCTTCACCTGGCCTACACAGAAAGATGCCAGTGGTGACCACCATCTCCAAGATTCCAAAACAATGGCTTCTTCCTATCTGAGATCTTTCCCAAATTCTATCCATGGCGGTGCCGCACCAGACAGCACCCAACTCTGGCCGCCTAATTCCACTTGAGAGTCCACACATCACCAATCTCTCCACACAATACCTAGTTTCTCCACAAACTGGGAACTGCAATCCTCCATGGTGGGGCTGGTTGCCACCGCTGCCACATATAGCCATGGGGCAGAACTTTTTCCTGGCAATCTCTGCAGATCCGGATTATACTCCAAGTCCATCAATCTGCCACCTCTCTGTCCACCCCAAACTGCCACTCCACACCAATATTCCATGCTGGGAATGATCTAGCGCAGTCCCTCTCACTTGTTATTCCAAGAGAGCTGATCTAAACGTCCTTCCTGTCTGCCATTATGCTCTGCCTCCTGTTCCAGTTCTTCTCATGTGGGCTCTGACACATGGATAGGACTCAAGCCACATAGATGGTTCTTCTGTCTCTGTGCCCCAGTGGTCCACTTGTCTGCTGGGCCCTGCAGGGCTCAGGCAGGATGCATCTCTAAACCTCTCGCCTTTTAGACTAGGGTGGACGAAGGGGACTGGTGGGAAGGTTGGGGGGGAGGTTGGATGTGAGTAGGTTAGTTCTCCCCTCCCAAGGTGAAGAAGGGATTTGGATTCCAGCTGTCCAGAGCCTCTGGGGTCCTCTTTACTCAATTCTTATATGAAGACAATTGATCAACTAGTACACCGTGGGGGTGGGGGAAGCCAGGTGCAGGGAGTGGGAAGGAGGGAGGGTGGTAGTGGGGGTAATTGGGTGTGACACACATCTTGGGGAAGGGATGTAATTATCACAGGGACTTTACCTAACAAATGCAATCAGTGCAACCTGGTCCTTTGTACCCTCACTGATCCCCCCCCCAAAAAAAATTGTTATATGGAGTATCCACAACCTAGGATATTAGCAATGTATTTTTATTAGTAATAGCAGCTGCCATTTATTATGTGCTTGTTGTTTGCCTTGCATTGTGTTAAATGCTTTGTAAACACTGCACCTTTACAAAAGTGCCAATTCGCTTATATCCAGTGGCACACAGCATTTAATAGGAGTTCAATAAATATTTGTTGAATGACTACAATCACAGAATTTTAGGACAGTTTCTTTTATCGTATCATATAAAAAGCCCATAATTCTAGGGTTGGTGCAATATTTATGATCTATGCCCAAAAATAAGTATATAAGGGCTAAGGGCTATATGGGCAGCAGACTTGTTCTTTTTTTTTTTTTCCAGCATAATATTTGTGGAAGGCTGTGTGGGCCCTGTATGAGGAGAAATTATGTTTGAATCCTTACTCTGCCACAAACTAAAGTGTGTGATCTTAGGCAATCTAATTTAACTCCCTAATACTTAGTTTCCTAACCTATAAAATAGAACTAACAGTACATTTCAGATTGGTGCAAAAGTAAGTGCGGTTTTTGCGTTGTTGAAGTTTGCCGTTTGATACTGGAGTACATTCTAAATAATATGGTCTGACTGAGAACTTCCAAAGGATTTCCCAAAGCCAAACTAGCACCCACCCAAAATAAAAGGTCATGGACACTATTTGGTGTTCTGCTGATGTTCTGATGCACCAGAGCATTCTGAATCCCAAGTAAACCAGTCTGAGAACTATGATCAGCAAACTGATGAGATGAACTGAAAACTGAAAAATCTGAAGCCAGTATTGGTAAAAAGAAAGGAACCAACTATTTTCCATGACATTGCCTGACTGCATATCACAGAACCAACACATCAAAAGTTAAACTAATTGGGCTAGGAAATTTAGCCTCATCTGTCATATTCACCTGACCTCTTGTCAACCAAATACCACTTCTGCAAGCAACTCTGCAACTTTTGGTAGGGAAAATGCTTCCACAACCAGCAGGATGTGAAAAAATTCTTTCCAAGAATTTATAGGATCCCAAAGCATCAATTTCACACTACAGGAAGAAACAAACTTATTTCTCATTGGCAACAGTGTGCTAATTATAAGGATGCCAATTTTGATTAATGAGGATGTATTTGAGCTTGGTTATTATGATTTAAAATTCATGATTCAAAACCACAATTAATTTTGCACCAACCTAATACTTCATAGGGTTATGTTAAGAACTGCAAGAAATAATGAATAGAAAGTGCTTAACCCATTACATGGCTTTCATCAAATCCTAGACAATAGCTATTATTATTATAATGCTTCAAAGATAACCATCAGTGTATGACTTTTTGTAAGTGATTCTGCTATCTCCTTGGCTCAATTTTCTTCTAAGGGGGCCTAAAGAAGATGATATAGTACTTTAATGTTCCCTTACCCAGCTGATTGAACACTAGAGGAGTGACCAGACAAGTCAGCCTCATCACAAACTGCTTTGATAGATCCTGCCAAGGAATACAATCATCTAAAAGTGATGCTCTCCCACAATTTGTTTGCACATAAGTTTCTACCCTGAAGAATTTAACATTACAAGGGAAGTTCTTTGACCTTTCTTTTTTTTTATTGAATGTTAACTATGTACATTAATGCACTTCTGGGGTACAGTGTGGGGTTTTCACATGCATTCTGAAATACTTCCATCAAACTGGTCAACACAGCCTTCATGACATTTTCTCAGTTATTGCTTTAAAACGTTCACATTCTAATCTTAGACAATTCACCTGCACCCCTATATGATAAACCTCAGAAGTGATCCCTCCAAACCCCCTCCCTCCTCCCATTCCCCTCTCCCTTCTCCCTACCCCCTCTCCATATTCCTAGGCTACTTGGTTATAGCTTTCATATAAAAGGTATAAATTAGTTTCAGAATAGGGGTGTGTACATAGGATACTTTTTCCTCCATTCTTGTGATACTTTGCTCAGAAGAACATTCTCCAACTCCATCCATGTGAATATGAAGGATGTAAAGTCTCCATCCTTCTTAATGGCTGCATAGTATTCCATGGTGTACATATACCACTGTTTGTTGATCCATTCGTGGACCGATGGGCACTTGGGATTCTTCCATGACCTGGCGATTATGAATTGGGCTGCAATAAACATTCTGATACAAATGTCTTTGTTGTAATACGATTTATGGTCCTCTGGGAATATACCCAACAAAGGAATTGCAGGGTCAAATGGCAGGTCTATTTTTAGTTCTCTAAGTGTTCTCCAGATGTCTTTCCAAAAGGAACGTATTAGTTTACATTCCCACAGAAGATGAGCTTTTATGAGAGGACACAGATTTCTGGACTCCAGTTCAGGGATATCTTCTTCTTAAGATCAGAGTGTGAGGTCTTCACTAAAATGACTCGGCTGCACAGCTAGGCCCAGGGACAACAAAACTGCCCCTTTCATGCCTCCAACTCTGCTCTTCTTGGTTCAGTGTCCACATCAGCAGCAGCCCCCAGAGTGCTGGCCGCCGCCCCCTCCACAGCAGCTGGAGCCCCGGAGGGCTGACTGCAGTAGTTGGAGCTCTGGGGGTTGCAGCAGTGGGACCCGCAGTGATGCCTGTGGTGGCTCAGGCAGCAGCCGCCACCCCCAGAGCTATACACAGACACATAGGTCCACACAAAGAAATAAAGAAATAAGCATAACATGGACACACACTCCTTTGTGCCCTTTTCTCTGGATGTTTGTCTCTGGCTGTCCAGACACTGTGCAGCCCTGGATGCCAGGAAAAACCAGGCCATGGGGCCTTCCTGGTTCAGTTCTGTCTGCCTCACCCAGATACCCCTCTATTTCACCATCATTCCATCCATTTCATATCCAGGCAGATATCTGGATTGGATGTCATCCTGGGATCTAGAGTCTATTGCCAGAGCACACTGCAGAGCATGGAGCATTACTCATCCAAAGAAAGCTTGTGTGTGGGACCTGTTTCCCAGGGAAAGTTGGGGCTTCTCAGAAAGTGAATGCCATTTTCTCGTAGCCAGTTCTGTGTTCCTTCTATATATGGACTGGATGGTCTTCCCCTATAATCCTAAGGGGGTCCCTGTCCAGCATTGTGTTTGAGAGAATGGGGGAAAGACATCTAACAAGCATCCATGCCCCATTTGGGTCTTCCAAACCTTTTCCCACCAGGGGCCTAGTAATGGAAACTGAAGGATGCTCTGTGCAGCCAACCCAGGTCCTGCCACAGAGCAGAGACAATCTTAGAGAAGCCTGGATCTCAAGAGAAGAGACAAATGTGGAAATGATGCAAAGAACCTGCTCAGTGATTGGGAGAACTCCAAGACTGTGCTGAGAAATAACTGGACAAATCCAGGAAAGATCTCTAGAAGAGGCAGAGACAGAGTCTGTGACTGAGCCCCAAAGCACCATGTGCGGTGGACAAGAGTGTGGCCTGGGAGGCTTTGGCAGGTCACTTACATCCTGTGTAATGGGGAGCAAGAAGTTCTTCTGACCCTCCTCCCCCTCTACCCCCACCTGCATGCTGTCAAGACAACCCATGCCTAAGGAAGTTTGGGAACAACTGAGAAAGCCAGGGTTAGGCGCAGATGTTTCCTTCACTGTTGAAGAAAGAAAAAGAAAGCAGGGAGGGAGGGAGGAGAAAAAAGAAAAGAAAAGAAAAACAAATAATTTAACTCCGAAAGAAGAGCATATTCTTATATTATTCAGTATCCCCAGACAACCTCCAGGTGCTCCCCTTACCCCTTTCCCTGGTTCCAGGGGTGGCACAGCTGGAACTCTAGGACTATGGCCCTAGAGCTGGGTGACCAAATCCAGGCCTGAAGACCTCTACTCCTAGACTGGGGAGCAGAGCTGTCCCCCTGCCTCCCGTTCCCTCATTCCCTTCACCTTTCCTTCATCCTTTCCTGCAGGAGCCAGGGACACTGAGGTGAGACAGAAAGTCCACAGTCTAGTCTAAAGAAATATCAGACCACAGACACAATGAACACAAAAAGAAAAGTAATAAATCAAAATGAAAAGTCATAAAACTTCCCACCCATTAAGATGACAATCTCCAAAACAGAACAAAACAACAAACAGAAAATAGCAAATATTGTCAAGGATATGGAGAAATTTGGACTTGTGCACTGTTGGTGGGGATGTAAAATGTTCCAGTCACTATGGAAGGCAGTACTGTATTTCCTCAAAAGTTTAAAAATAAAATTATCATATGATCTTGCAATCCAACTTCTGGATATCTATCTATAAGAACTGAAATCGGAGACTCAAGGGGGTATTTGTACACTGCTCATTGCAGCACAATTTACCATCTTTCCATTGACGAAGAAATAAACAGAACATGGGATGTATGTGCAACGGAATGTTATTCAGCTCTTAACAGGAAGGAAATTATGGCACATACCACCACGCATGTGAATAAACCTTGAGGATATTATGCTAAGTGGACACAAGAGGATGGGGTGGTTCCCCTTACTTGTATATGAGTTACCGAGGATAGTCAGATTCATAAGGTCAGAAAGTAGTTCTGTTGGTGGTTGTCTGGGCCTGGGGGTATGGAAATGAGAAGTTATTATTTAATGAGTACAGAGTTTTAATTCTGTGGATGAAGGGTGGTGATGGTAGCACAACAATGTGAATGTACTTAATGTCACTGACCTGTTCACTGAAGAATGGTTAAGGCAGTAAATTTTCTGGTATAAGTATTTTAGCCCAATTTAAAAAAAGAAAAAAAGCTCAAGTCAGCAAGTCAGGGATGAACCAAAGGCAGGCATGACTCCAGACTCAGGCTGTGAGTGCATCGTGATCTTTATTGTCATGAGGACACCTCTTTTCTCAATTTCTGCAGTTGCCTTTCAGGACAGAACATGACTCAAGCTATGAACCCACAGGCTGTGCTAAGAAGCTGCCTTCCCAGGATAAGCACTGAGATTGAGGGATATTCTTACTCCACTCAGATGGGAGTTCACGATTTAGTGGGCAGGTAAGGCAGACACACCTAAAATGAAATAAGTTTAGGAGACATTGTAAGGCTGGTGCCAAGTGGACAGTGTAGAGGGTGCGGTGACTCTGGGAAGTCAGCTTAGGCACCCCTGGGTGGGAACAAGCAAAACTGGCTCCAAAGAAGAGGCATTGAAAGACAGGTGAGGTTCCAGGTGCTGGAGTGGGAGAGAAGTGGTCCAGGCAGAGGGGGAAGACCGAGCAGAAGCTTGGAAGTGGGACACCTAAGGTCTGTCCTGGGGAACACCCAAGATGTGCCTTGGTGGCCAGACTGGTCTGACAAGCAGTGGGAACAGGTACAGGGGAGGAGTCAGGTTTGAAGCTGTAGAGGTGTGTGAGACCCAGGAGTGGATCCTGAGAGGAAATGCAAGGAGTTAAGAAATCACCTCTGGGGCAGGGAGGCTCTGAAAGTCCTTGGAGAAATGTAAACAAAGATGAATTGGCAATTGTGGCCACTGGCACAGGAGGAGCAGCATTTGCAGAGCAGGAGGCAGGGGCATCCCAGCCACATTCTCTTTAAAAGTTGGCACCCTTTTCCCCCACACAGGTGTTGCATTGGTCTCCACAACCACCCCGATGCTGTGGCTCTGGAAACAAACCACCAGGTCCACAGCCACCTCCACTCCCTTGCCCCTGGTTACAACCAGGTGGCCCCCAGCTGGGAGCCTCTGTGTCCAGGCGGTGTGGACTGGACTCATGACAGCCTGGGTCTCCTGGGCACGGAATTGGATTTGGGCTAGAGCATGGGCTGGGCCAGTGACGAGGCTCCCCACACGGCTCTGGGCTCAGGCAGGGTGCTGGCAAGGAAATTGGCTCTGGCCTTGGATGAGGCTTTGGGCCCACACAGGCCTGCGGGAATGGCCGTGGCTCTGGAATCTCACATGGCACTGGGCGAGGACGTGGCACTGGCCGTGGGGCTGAACGTGGTTCTGGGCACAAACAAGGTTCTGAAAGTCTCCGAGGTGGAGGGCGCAGGTAAGGTTCTGGACTTGTGCACTCTGGTCGTGGACGTGGACGTGGGGCAGGAACAGGACATCTCTGCAGTGATGGCTCTGTACATTGGTCTAGACGCTGTGGTGGACAGAAGCTTGGGAGTGGACGTGGCTCTATGCGAGGCCTCAGCTCCGGACAGGAGGCACCCAAGGAGGGCTGTGGGGCACAGCTCTGGGAGCGGCCTCGGATGGGAGGAATCTGAACACGACATCTCTGTGGGGGGACCTGCCAGGGGCAGCAGGGGGAGGAGATCTCTATTCGGTACTTGGGTCTACCTCTCTGAGAGCAGTCTGAAGCAGGGGCCCGAGGACAGTGACTGGCATAGATGGGTTCAGAGCGGCGGGGTGGGGTGCAGTAGTTAGGGCACCCTGCAGAGATGCTCTGGGGCAGGCCTCTGCCATAGCAGGCCTCCGATTGGCCGCGTGGTGGGGAGCAGCTGCGGGGCACCAGAGGGACGCACCTGCTGGCTCTCCGAGACTGGCGCTCTGCAGAGAAGCTCCCGTAGGAGCCCTGGGTCTGGTACTGGGGGGCGCAGGTGCGAAACGGAGCCCGGGACTGCCGCTGAGGGGCACAGTTGCCGTAAGAAGCCCGTGTCTGGAACTGAGGAGCACAACTGCTGTAGGAAGCCCCCGGCACCAACTGGGGAGCACATCTGCTATAGGAACCTTGATAGGAACGCTGGGCGGAGAATCTTCCCTGAGGCTGGCACAGGAGGGGACATTCCACATATGTCTGGACAGATTGAGGCGCTGGACAGGGTACATAGATCTGGCCTGGGCATTCCACGTAACAGGTTTCTGTGTAACAACCCGGGGAGCACTCTACAAAGTAAGTCTCAGCAGGCTGTGGGGCTTCGTACTGCAGATAGGAAACTTCAGACTGTCCAGGAGCAGAGCATTGAACACAGGAAACTTGAGACTGGCCAGAAGCCTGGCCCTTCACCTGGGTGGTCTGGGGCTGGCTTGGAGCCTGGCCCTTCCCCTGCTTGGTTTTAGATTGGCCCTTCACCTGGGAAGTCTGGGGCTGACTTGGAGCCTGGGCAGCTTGACCCAGGTATGGTGGAGGGCACCCTACAATCTGCATCTCATAAGGGGCTTGAACCACCACCTGGGTGTTGGCATAGGGACTGTGAGAGGCGCAGAAGGAGGAACCCTTGACACAGCCCTGTGGGAGTGGCAGGCAATACTGAATCTGCTGCTGGTCGCACATGGTCCTGATGCTGGCAGGAGAGTAGGACCTGAGGGTGGAGAGGCCAGAGTCAGGAGGGTGAGAGCTGGGGAGGTGGGCCAGAACCAGGGAAAGACACCTGTGTCCCTCTGCCTTTCCTCCCACCCTCCACCTTTACCCAGAATTCTTACTGGCTTAGCTGCACCCGGGATTAGCCCGGGAGACCGGCCCTGGTTCTGCCAAAGGGCCTCATTCTGCATAGCTATGGTTGCAGGTGTCCCTGGAGAGTGGAGAAACCAGTGTCCACAGCCAGTAGGTGCTGGTGACAAGAGGATTCTCCACACTGTCTCACATCCTACATGGTGAAAACAGATCTTCAGGACATATTGCTCCCAAGGCTGCAGCCCCAGAGTGGGGACTCCACTCCCATAGAAGTTTGAATTTCCTCACATGCATGCCCTGGCAGCACATGTGTCTGTGCCAGTATGTGAGTGTGTACCAGTGAGGCATTCAGGCACTATCTGCACACATAATGGCAGTGTTTGGGCAGCTCAATCCAACATCAAATATTTTTCTATATATTCAATCTTTTTTAGATGAATTCATTTAAACACATATGGATGCAAACTGTTCACATACGGAACACATCAGCCTGGAAAAGACTCAAGACAACTTGCCTAGGCAGGTTGCTTTGTCAATCACCTGAAGGGTCACCACCTACGGGCTTCTCAAATGTTTTTCTCCAGGCCTCTTGGAGGCAAGATGGAGTTACCTAAGGTAGGGTAACCTGGACAGTATGGGATTCTAAGCAACAAGATTCCACCACGCTTGAGATCTGTGCAGCAAGAGCATCACAGACGTGATCTGAGAAGCAGGCCTACGTGCCAGACCACACTTAGCCAAGGAGAAATGGCAGCCTGCGCCTCTGCCCTCCCCAGTGCCACCTGTTCAAATAGGCAGCACAGTGGCCAGCAAAGCAAGGGGTGGTTTCATAATGAACTTGCCCCACAAACTCCTCTCGATAAGTTCCAAAATGCTTCTAAGGAAGGATAGATCCTTCTATTTTCCATTTAAAGTGAATATCTAAATACATATTACTCTTCTCAGAAGGTGAAAAATCACTAATATGTCTTCCAGAAAGGACAGGTTCTGACAAGGAAAATGATAGCTGCATATGAGGCCATGGTTATCAAATGCATATATGCTAACTTCACAGCCCCAGCTCTGCTCATACACTCCACAACTATTCTCCTTCTGCCCTCTAAAATTTCACCAACTTTTCTCCTTAGGCTGACATACCACCTTTTCTCTGCTCCCAGCTCCTCCCTCACTGTGACTCTCCCCCGTGAGTCTGGGGGAAACATCACCCCACCCTAATCCCAGGACCCAGCTCCTAGACTCACCCTCCTCACAGGCAAGCAGTCGTTCAGGCTGGAGCATTTAGGCAGAGGGACGTCTTTTTATAAAGGGCTCTGGGTCTGGCTTAGGCCATGAGACAGCTGGCTGGCATCTGCCTGGCTTGTCAACCAGGGTGGCATTCCAGCAGCTGGTTGCCTCCCTATATGCCTACCTGTGCAGTCACCTACAGGGTGTGGGCGTGCCTTGCCTCAGTATCTAAGCTTCTGGACTGTGAAGAATCAGAGTCTCGCTTTCTTCTTCCTTCTGTATCTTATCAGTTTCTTCTCCATCCCTAGAAAACCTCATGGTGGGGATGAGGACGGGTAGCAAAGGTACCTTCTCTTCTGAAAGCTGACTCTATTCTCTCCTTTCCTCCTTGCCTCAGATTCTTGCCAAATAGATATAAAAAAGGACAATTTTCTAACTTGAAACGATGGAAATTACCCCAGAGATAGAGGCAACTCTATAGGATGATGCAAACACAAAGCCAAACCCAACATCCCAGGCTGTCTCTACAGACTGCTATGTAATCTTTATAACCAAACTGAGTATTAATCCAATCTTCTAAAAATGGAGATAATCAAGTCTTCTTTGTTGATTGTTGTCTGGATTAAGGCAGTTATTCTTTACAAAACCATCCATCCAGGAGTGATGTTCAAAATATCACTAGCCTGGCATAGCAGCTCACCCCTATAATACTAGCACTTTGGGAGGCCAAGGCTGGAAGATCACTTGATGCCAGGTGTTTCAGATCAGTCTGAACAAAATAATGAGACCCCCAACTCTACAAAAAACTTAAAAATTAGTTGGATGTTGTGCACATTTGTAGTCCCAGCTATTTGGAGGCTGAAGTAGGAGGATTGCTTGAAGTCAGGAGTTGGAGGTGGCAATGAGCTATGGTGACACCACTGCACTCTAGCCCAAGCAAGAGATGAGACCCAGTCTTCTTAAAAAACAAATCCAATATCCACTCAGAGTAAATGCTGGTCACAAGCAACAGACACAGCTGAGTTGGTGGGTGCCTACAACACCCCAGCTCTGAGCTGAACAAACTGAGTTCTGCACAGAAGTGCTCAGCTGATGCCACAGAGAACCTCTGAGGGCAGCCCCAGGCAGCTAATGCTGTGGAATGCTTAACCACAGCACAGCGCAGGGCAGAATTGATGCTGGCATCCTGTGGGCCCCATGCAGTCAAGATGGATTTCTCTTTAGGTTTTGCCTACATAATATTATAATTAATCACCAGTGTTTAGAAATAGAGGGATTTTAGTTAAGATTCCAGACATCCAGGTTTTCTTCTAAAATCAAAAGCTCTTACATAGGTGAGCCTACGTTCCCTCAATTTGATTAAAGGCTGTCCACTGAGGAGGGCATGTGTGTATCCCTCTGCAATGCACCACCATTCTTTACTATCTCTATAATGCAATTCAAAAGGCAGGTTTCCTTGCATTATTTCACTTTCATTTTTATTTTTCTTTGGTGATATTAAAGGGACCCTTCTACCTCAGTTATTTCACTTGTCTTTATCACCCTCCAGTCCTTGCTGGCACTTAAGATAGAAGTGCCACCAGCCAGTTGCCTCCCTACTCTCTCACATAGAATTCTGGCTAAGCTTGTGAGTGGAGTTTAGATTTAGGCATATTTTGGGTTGAATCTGAGCTCTTCTGCTCACTAATAGGTTGAAAGCTGTTTCAATCCATGACCCTCAGATTCTTTATCTGTAAAATGGACAGGAGGGGGAGGAAGAAGATGATCAGGAAGAGGAGGAAAGGAATTAGGAAAAGTTATATTATAGTACTGCTATGGGAATTAAATGAGAAAACCTGATAATTAGCCATTTAGCTCTCTGAGCTTCGTTTTCCTCATATAACGATGGAAGGGATAAAGTGATAATTACTTCACCAGGTTTTCATGAAGATATGAACAGATGATGAGTATGAAAGTGCTTTGTGACCCCTGGTGTACATGCCCAGCTTGTTCACAAATCTCTCTCATGGGCCCAGCTCATAGGGACTTCAGTGTCCTAGTTCTGGATCCCATCACTCACTCCAGAGGGGTCTCCAGATACCAGCTCAGACTTGAGAAGGATCATAGGTATTCAGATTGTCATGGTGACAAGAACCTCCAGGAACTGTCTGGCCCCACCTCTCATTCTATAGATGAGCACTCTGAAACTCAGAGAGATGAACCTGTCTGGGGACTGAAAGCAAATGATTACCTTAGAGGGACTAGATTCCAGGTAGCCCCAGTCCCTAGCCAAGACTTTTTCCACAAACTTTTGACTAAGGTGCTCTGACTGGAAAAGACTTGAGACTTGGTGTTCACTGAGAATGTGGCCAGTAGAGCAGTGAGCAGGGGGAAACTGAGAGTATACATCAGAATGTGAATTATCGAATCCTAAAGGCTCTGTGTCTCCCACTCATCTCTTGATGGAACGCATAGTTTCTTCTCTATATCTGGACTTATCAATCTGTTAGATGCACACATAGATGAACGAACAGGTGGGGCATGAACTTGGGTTTGGTTCATGCATCCTAAATCACTAGACAACTAGTTGACACCCTGTTCAGGGATCCAAGAGTGCGGCAGGCCTTGTTGCTTTTTGCTTCTTACAAGGAAAGTAAAAGTGGTAATGGTGGTGGATAGAAAAGGGCCAGAAGTTAAGTCTTGCAAATGGTGATGAATAGGTGTTAGAGTTTTCAACACTATGATTTCACGGACAGATCATTAAGCTAAAAGCAAAAGATTTAATTTCAGGCACTCTTTCTTCTCTGATGTGTAAGGCTTTATAATAAAAACGTTGTCACTGGTTAGGGAACTGGATTAGTACTCAGATGACCTAAAGACAGAGGTAAATATGGCATAATCCTTTTTTCTCCAGTAGGGTCTAGAACTTTTCCAACGGCATTCCTATCTGGTAATGTATTCAAACAAAATCGCTCCTTTGCACAGGCTCTGTGTGGCCTTCTAATCTCTGTGAATATACACCTTTATAGGTTCTTTGCTTTTTAGCTCAGCCAATTCAGTGTGGATAGAAATAAGTCATTATCTATCTCCCCCTGCAAACATCTTCCTCCCAAGGTCCCCTTTCAGGCAGTGGCATATTTGTACTACTTTTTAGTCTAGAATCCCAAGAGTCCCCTTTGGTCTTCCTTCTACCTCACCCAGCACCACAGGCTATCCATCTACTTTGTAATTGCTCCCAATTTCCCCCGCTGCCCACCAACTCCTCCCCTGCAGTATCTCAGGTCTCCATCATTTCCTACAATAGTCTCTTCACTGTTTTCTCTGATTTCCTTCCAATCTTTTCTTCTTCCCCACTTAACTTACAGTAACAAGAGTGATGATCCTAAAAAAAAGAAAATACATTTTAAAAAATCTGGTTATCTTATTACCGTTGTTTCCCAGTGTCCACTGGGAATGTTGGAACTCTATAGCAAGGCATACAAATCCCTTCATTGACTGGTTACAACCTACCTTCCAGGCTCATGTCCTTGGCATCCTCACTGCCCCTTACCCACCTGCCAACCCACAGAGCATCAGAGGAAGCCATGCACATGGCTGTCATTCTCTGTGCATGCCTGGATATTTCACTGTGGCAAGCCTTTAAAAATGCTGCTTCCTTTTTCTGAAGGTCCTTTCATCTCTTCTCCATGTGCAAAACAATTGCTCATCACCTGAGACAACTCCAGCACCACTTCTTGGCAGTGTTCCCTGACCCCCCAAGCCATGACTCACTCTGTGCTCCGCATCACATCAGACATGCCTGTCACTAAAGCGCTCACATGCACTGAAATTATTTACATTCCTATCCTCCACACTAACTGTGTTCCTCAGAGAAAAGTAGTGGTGGCACATAAATCTTCATATCCCGGACACAGGCCCTATGCCAGTGTGTGGTGCTCATTCATCTTGTAGATTAAATCATTTCATTCTTGTTTTTTACATACGTACACACACCCACACACATATATATATATGCATGTAAGCTTAGCAAATGTATGTCTTATAAAGCATTTGCTGGATTGACTTGTTTTATTATCTATTGAAATGTAACAAATGGATACACCATAATGTGTAGAGACCATATTAAAGGCCACGACAGCAAAGAGATAGAGAATGATATATATATACACACACACAAAGGGAATAACATCATATACATATTATTCACACACACCTACTATATGTACATATATAAACTTTATACATAGAGGGACTGTATATTATTATATTATGTAATATATATGTATATATAAAACTGTAGATAAAAGGATATGCTACATACAGAGGCCATCTCCAGAGACAGTCATAGTTTTAAGGAAATATATAAGGACTATTTTATTTAGGTAAATGGAGCTATCTAGAAATAGTAATATGGTTTAAATATGCAAGACCATAAATATGATATAAACCTGGAATAAATGATATTAATGTAGTGATTTATAAAATTGATATAAACCATTGAAAGAGATCGTTATAAAGATATCTGCAGAAATTATAAAAATAAAGATAGAAGTAATGACATATAGAACAAAAGACAGAGATAAAGTCATAGATGAAACAGTAAACATTATGGAGACACAAGTGGCAGACACTGGGAGTGGGGCAGACTGCGTGGAGGGGATGCCGGGGCAGTAGTGTATAGAAACATAGTAATTAACAAAAAGATGGAGGCCACATGTAAATCTAGAGACAATTCATTGAGGACTTGCTGTTTAACCATCATCTAGCTGAGGATTTGGTTTGTGTCACCTTTCTTACTCTTTAAATGTGGGGCACATATCATCATTATTTATAATTGAAAGAACAAAGGCTCAAAGAGGATATAATTCGCAGTAGGTCACAAGCTTGGAAACTGCAGAACCATGATTTACAGCCAAGTTATCCAATGATAGAAGCCTCTGTAAGTAGATATTTAATGAGATAACATACCTTGAGTTAGAGATACAGAGATGCATTCTGAGTTTTATTATACTATGAGATTCTTTTTAGGAGTTTTGCTCTTTTTTTTTTTCTTTTTTTAATTGAATGTTAACTATGTACATTGATACTCTTCTGAGGTACAGTGTGGGGTTTTCACATGCATTCTGAAATACTTCCATCAAAGTGGTCAACACAGCCTTCATGTCATTTTCTCAGTTATTGCTTTAAAACGTTCACATTCTACTCTTAGAAAGATTCACCTGTACCCCTATAAGACAAAGTTATTTTCATGGTGATTGAGGTTGATTTGGCTCCAAGAGGTTCTCATTTAAAAGTCTCTGTATTTGTATTCACACGACTGGCACTGGACTCATCCTGCAGGCTTCTTCACTTACATGTCTGGAGCCTAGGCTGAAAAGGCTAAATAGATGGAGACCAGAGCATCTGGGTCTTCTCTGGCATCTCTCTCTTTATGAGGTCTCTTCTCTTGAGCATGGCAGGAGCTGGCCTTCTTACAGGATGACTCTGCACTCCAAATGTGCATGCTTTAGAAAGAAAGTTAGGCAGAAATCTAGTCACCTTTTAGACCTAGCCTCCAAAGTCACTGAACGTCATTTCCTCCATCTTATCTTTGTTGGATGCATGATAATAATGTCAGCCCACCTACAGAGACAGCGAGTGAGGGGCCCAAGAGCACCATCCCCCACCCATGCAGGACCAAGTGCCCAGTCCTGGCCCTGCAGCCAGAGGCCTGTTAGAACCACGCACATTCCCCAGGCACTGGTGGTCCCCACTCCTACAGCCTGAGACCTGCAAGAGTTGTGTGAGTCCTGTGGGAGGTGACAGAATTCCTGGCTCCTGGCACCTGGGCTAGACATGCCCAGAACTGCTTGCTAGTCCCCTGTGTGTCTGCCTAGTTCCCTGTTCCTGGCACCTGGGCCAGGAGGGCCTAGAACTGCTTGCTAGACCCATATCCCCCCCCACAGATGGCCACCAAGTTTCCTGCTACCTGCACCCAGGTCGGGTGGGCCCAGAAACTCTTGCTAGACCCGTGGGTGGCTGCCGAGATCTCCCCTTTTGCCACCCAGGCCAGGCGGGCCTAGAACTGCTTGCTAGACCTGTGGGTCGCCAAATTCCCTGCTTCTGGCACCCATTCCGGGCAGGCCCGGAACTGTTTGCTAGAACCATACATGTGCCGTGCACAGCCAGTGAGTCCCCTACTTCTGGCACTCAGGTCGGGCAGGCCCAGAACAGCCTGTTAGACCTGCGGGTGACCTCCGAGTTCCCAGCTCTGGGCACCCAGGCCAGGAGGGTCCAGAACTGATTGCTAGACCCATGCGCACCCCGTGGGTGGCCACCAAGTTTCCCGCTCTTGGCACCCCAGTTGGGTGGGCCCAGAACTGCTTGCTAGACCCACAGGAGGCTGCTGAGTTTCCCCCTCTTGGCACCTGGGCCAGACAGGCTTAGAACTGCTTGCTAGACCTAAGGGCAGCCACCGAGTTTCCTGCTCCCGGCACCCATTCCAGACAGGCCCAGAACTGTTTGCTAAAACTGCATGTGCCCTGTGGGCTCCCAGCACCCGGCATGCGTGGGCCCAGAGCTGCTTGCTAGACCTGTGTGTGCCCTGTGGGCAGCCACCAAGTTCCCTGCACTTGGCACCCCGAGAAGGCAGGCCTAGAATGGCTTCTTAGACCTGTGGGCATTTACCAAGTTCCCCACTCCCAGCACCCAGGCTGGGTGGGCCCAGAACTGTTTGCTAGACCCACGGATGGCTGCCAAATTCCCCGTTCGTAGCACCTGAGTTGCGCAAGTACAGAACTGCTTGCTAGACCTGCAGGTGGTTGCCGAGTTCCCTGCTCCCAGCACCTGGGTTGTGTGGGCCCAGAATTGCTTGCCAGATCTGTGCATGCCCTGCCCTGTGGGTGGCCACCAAGTTTCCCACTCCTGGGACCCAGGGCAAGAGGGCCCAGAACTGCTTGCTAGACCCATGTGTGCCCCGTGGGCAGCCCCCGAATTCTCCACTCCCGGCCTCCGGGTTGGACGAGCCCAAAACTGCTTGCTAGACCCACGCATGCCCTGCAAGCAACTGCTGAGTTCCTCACTCCTGGCACCCACACCGGGTGGGCCCAGAACTGCCTGCTAGAGCTGTGTGCTCCTAGTATATCTGGACGGTGGCCTGAGAATTACGAGAGGATGGTCAGCTGAGAGGGAACCACAATAGAATGGCAATACCCTGAAGTGAAGAGCAGCAGCTGCAGCAGCAGGAACAATAAGACTCACACCCCTGAGGCTCTTCAGAACAGACACACTCTGCCTCTCTGGGCAACCAGAGGAAGCCGGCACCTTCTCCTGTCACAGCCACTGACTGAACGGTTCTGATATGGACTCCAAACGGTGTAAATTTAGCATGGGGTGGAATCAGTGGAAAAACTCTGGGAACTTGAGTAACCAGAGTAGATCAACTCCCCCAAGGAAAAATGGAGCAGATGCAATTGAAGACCCCATCCATAAATAGATGGCTGAGATGTCATAAATTGAGTTCAAAATGTGGATAGCAAATAACATTAACAGAATGGAAGAAAGGAGGGAATTAGAATTTCAAGAAATTATTCAAAAGATTTCTCAAGAAATTATTCAAAAGGTAGCTCAAGAAATTATTCAAAAGATGTCTCAACAATTCAATGATTGCCAAGATAAAATGATCAAAGATTTTGAAACACTGAGGCAAGAGTTTGTAGCCCAAAAAGATCTGAAAAATATGGTAGAATCCCTTGGTAACAGAATGGAACAGGCAGAAGAAAGGATCTCTGACATTGAAGACAAAGTTTTTGAAGGAGCCCAAGCGTGCAAAGATGAAAAGAAATGGAGAGCAAAAACAGATCTTTCTGTCAGAGAGCTCTCAAATAATTTGAAAAAAACTAATATTTGCCTTATAGGAATCCCTGAAGGCAATGAAGTTCCTTCACAAAACACAGAGGCTCTTCTTCATGAAATGAAAGAGAACTTTCCAGACATGCCAAGAGATTCTGAAATTCAGATAGTAGACAGTTTCAGAACCCCAGCACAACTCAACCCGAACAAGACATCCCCCAAATACATCATAATTAATTTCACTAAAGTTAATATGAAAGAGAAAATTCTGAAAGTAGTTAGATGTAAGAAAACCATAACCTACAAGGGGAAGAGTATTAGAATGACTGCAGATCTCCCTGCTGAAATCTTTCAGGCTAGAAGAGGATGGTCATTGACTTTTAATCTCTTAAAACAAAATAACTTTCAACCCAGGATCCTGTATACAGCTAAACTGAGTTTCATCTATGATGGAGAAATTAAATACTTTAACGACATTCACATGTTGAAGAAATTTGCCATAACTAAACCAGCTCTGCAGGAAATTCTCAAACCTATCCTCCATAATGACCAGTGCAATCCTCCATCACAAAAGTAAACTCACTCAGAAACTTTTGATCAAATTCAAACTTCCACAGTGGTGAAAGGATTAATACTGTCTACTGGATTTTCAAGCAACTCGATGCCCATAACTTTACCAGGCTTATCAATAATTTCAATCAACATGAATGGCTTAAACTGCCCTTTAAAGAGGCACAGATTGGCTGACTAAATGCAGAAACTCAGACTGGACATCTGTTGTATTCAAGAATCGCATCTTACTTTAAAAGATAAATAATATAGACTCAGGGTGAAGGGATGGTCATTTATATTCCAGGCAAATGGAAAGCAGAAAAAAGCAGGTGTTGTAGTTTTATTCGCAGATATATTAGGGTTTAAACCAACAAAAATAAGCAAGGATAAGGATGGCCATTTTATATTTGTTAAGGGTAATACTCAGTATAATGAGATCTCAATTATCAATATCTATGCATCCAACCAGAATGCACCTGAATTTATAATAGATACCCTAACAGACATGAGCAACTTGATCTCTTCCAGCTCTATCATAGTTGGAGACTTTAACATTCCTTTGGCAGTGTTGGATAGATCCTCCAATAAGAAGCTTAGCAAAGAAATTTTAGATTTAAATTTAACTGTTTAACTTTTGGACCTAACAGACATCTATAGAACATTTCATCCTAACAAAACCAAATACACATTTTTCTCATCAGTCCATGGAACATACTCCAAAATCAATCACATCTTAGATCATAAGTCTAACCTCAGTAAATTTAAAAGAATAGAAATTATTCCATGTATCTTCTCAGAACATCATGGAATAAAAGTTGAACTCAGTAACAACAAGAATCTGCAGACTCATACAAAAACATGGAAGCTAAATAACCTTATGCTGAATGATAGATGGGTCAGAGATGAGATCAAGAAGGAAATTACCAAATTTTTGAACAAAACAACAATGAAGACATGATTTATCAGAACCTTTGGGAAACCACAAAGGCAGTCTTAATAGGGAAATTATAGCACTGCAAGCCCTCCTCAAGAGAATGGAAAGAAAGGAAGTTAACAACTTAATGGGAAATCTCAAGAAGCTGGAAAAGGAAGAACATTCCAATTCAAAATCCAGCAGAAGAAAAGAAATAACCAAAATTAGAGCATAATTAAATGAAATTGAAAACAAAAGAATTATACAACAGATCAATAAATCAAAAAGTTGGTTTTTTGAAAAGGTCAATAAAATAGATAAACCTTTGGCCAACCTAACCAAGAAAAAAAGAGTAAAATCTGTAATCTCATCAATCATAAAGGGTAAAGATGAAATAACAACAGACCCCCTAGTAATTCAAAAAATCCTTAATGTATATCACAAGAAATTTTATTCCCAGAAATATGACAATCTGAAGGAAATTGACAAATACTTGGAAGCACACCATGTTGCAAGACTTAGCCAGAATGCAGTGGAAATGTTGAACAGGCCTATATCAAGTTCTGAAATAGCATCAACTATACAAAATCTCCCTAAAAAGAAAAGCCCAGGGCCAGATGGCTTCACAGCAGAATTCTACCAAACCCTTAAAGAGGAACTAGTATCTATATTACTCAACCTTTTCCAAAATATAGAAAAAGATGGAATACTACCCAACACATTCTATAAAGCAAACATCACCTTAATCCCCAAACCAGGAAAAGACCCAACAAGAAAAGAAAATTATAGACCAATATCACTAATGAATATTGATGCAAAAATATTGAACAAGATCCTAACAAACAAAATCCAACAACACATCAAACAAATTATACACCATGACCAAGTGGGTTTTATCCAAGGATCTCAAGGATGGTTCAACATATGTAAATCTATACATACAATTCATCACATAAACAAATTAAAAAACAAAGACCATATGATTCTCTCAATTGATGCAGAAAAAGCTTTTGATAATATCCAGCATCCCTCCATGATCAGAAAACTTAAGAAAATTGGTATAGAAGGGACATTTCTTAAACTGATAGAGGCCATCTACAGCAAACCCACAGCCAACATTGTATTGAATGGAGTTAAATTGAAATCATTTCCACTCAGATCAGGAACCAGGAAAGGTTGTGCATTGTCTCCATTGTTCTTTAACATTGTAGTGGAATTTTTAGCCATTTCAATCAGGGAAGAAAAGGCAATTAAGGGCATCCATATAGGGTCAGAAGAGATTAAACTTTCGGTTTTCATAGATGATATGATTGTATATCTGGAAAAAACCATGGATTCAACTATAAAACTCCTAGAAGTGATCAAGGAATACAGTAGCATCTCAGGTTACAAAATCAACACTCATAAATCTGTAGCCTTTATATATACCAACAGCAGCCAAGCTGAAAAAACAGTCAAGGACTCTATCCCATTCACAGTAGTGCCAAAGAAGATGAAATATTTGGGAGTATACCTAACAAAGGATGTGAAAGATCTCTATAAAGAGAACTTTGAAACTCTAAGAAAAGAAATAGCTGAAAATGTTAACAAATGGAAAAATATACTATGCTCATGGCTAGGAAGATTCAACATTGTTAAAATGTCCATATAACCCAAAACAATATATAATTTTAATTCAATCCCTATTAAAGCTCCACCATTATATTTTAAAGATCTTGAAAAAAATAATAATTTTACATGGAATCAGAAAAGATCTCAAATAGCTAAGACATTACTCAGGAATAAAAACAAAGCAGGAGGAATCATGCTACCAGACCTCAGATTGTACTATAAATCCATAGTGATTAAAACAGCATGGTACTGGCACAAAAACAGAGAGGTAGATGTATGGAATGGAATAGAGAACCAAGAGATGAACCCAGCTACTTCCCATTACCTAATCTTTGATAAGCCAACTAAAAACATTGAGTGGGGAAAAGATTCCCTATTTAACAAATGGTGCTGGGTGAACTGGCTGGCAACCTGTAGAAGATTGAAACTGGACCCACACCTTTCACCATTAACTAAGTTAGACTCACTGGATTGAAGATTTAAACTTAAGACACTAAACCATAAAAATACTAGAAGAAAGTGTAGGGAAAACACATGATGAAATTGGCCTGGGTGAAAATTTTATGAGGAAGACACCCTGGGCAATTGAAG
>CAUYTI010119119.1:0-15046 GCA_963575145.1 Galago senegalensis
GTGGTCCCAGCTACTTGGGAGGCTGAGGCAGGAGACTCTCTAGAGCCCAGGTGTTGGAGGTTGCTGTGAGCTGTAATGCCATGGCACTCTACCCAGGGGGATAGCTTGAGGCTCTGTCTCAAAAAAAAAAAAAAAAAGAAACTAGCGGAAAGCCATATTTATTAACTTTCTTCTTGGGCTACATTTGCTATAAAATTTCCAAGTGGTGTTGACTAAACCAGAAGAGAATGTAGTTAGGATTTTTAAAGGGGAAAGAGTCCAAGAAGCTTAAAAGTATATTAGTGATTACATGAGTAGTGACTAATTAGGGTAATAATTATGATAGTTCTTTAGGTCCTAAAGATAAGGATGTTCATTTTAACTAAAGTAGTGGTTTTTTATTTTCACCAATATATAATTGTACTTTGAGAATCTCTAGTAATTTTCAAAGGTTTTAGCATATGACTTTTTGGGCAGTTAGATAAAGTTTTGTTTTCATAATTTTGTGTTTAAAAGGCAGCTTACTATGAAACAGGTTCTTTCCCAGGAACCTCCATGGCTGTTGGTCTTAAAAGTTTCTTCCTTCCCTTTGAAAAATTTGTTTTTTGACATGAAAAGAACTCATTTAATAAACCAGTCACCAGCAGTTCTTTGTGCGCTTGATATATCAAAACAGTGAATAGGTAACGGATATCTTTTTGGCTGTAATTATTTAAATATGATAACAAAAGAGTTTTGCTAGTTGGTTGTAAGTAGACTTGTGAACCAGTTTACTACCATACTATTGTGGTACATAAAATGGGAAACATTAACAATTTTTAAATTTTTCACCTTTTTTTGACCTGTCTCCACATTTTACAATTTATTGCTGAATTTTGAGATCAGGTTTTGCTACATTTTTTCATTTTTCATTTTTTTTTCCTTTTTTAAAAGAACTGTAGTTATGTTTCATAATTGGTATTATGCAACCGATCTGAACAGCTCTTTCTTTATATAGAGCTGAAAATGCCCAGTGATGTTTTCTTTTTCATTGTAACTAGGTCCTGGAATATGTTTTGAAATGGCAAAATCCATGTTTCAAAGTAAAATAGCTGTTGAAAGATACAGGCAAAGTTGAATCTTCTGTCTTCCTGGCAAAAATGGCATAAAAACTGAGTTGCTAGCTCAAATTCCTGGGTTTCATGGAATTATGATTGAGGCACTACCCTTGTAGTGGCCGTTTCAAGTTTTAATGATTGGTTATGAGACATGTGCTGGATATTGGGCGGTAAGTTGACACAGATGTATGTTGACCTGTTAAGCAGATAGCTTGCTTCATAATGTAACATTTCATAGCTCATGACTTTATACGTCTACTTTACATTTACAACATATCAGAACTGGTTTAAAAACTAAACAGTATTGATATTACTAATTTTAAAATTGTTTAAAGAAAAACAAGACAAAAATAGCAAATACTGTCAGGTTTGCCAAGATGCCAGATTTTTGGAATAATTAGTGAATGTTAATGGATTTCAAAATAATTTTGTTCAGTTGAATGACAGTATTCAGTTTTTTTTCTTAAATCCATTTCTGTTGATATGTCAGCATAGTCCTCAATGAGACTAACTAGTTTATTCAGACCAGTTTTGTAGTTCCATATTTGTCCGTTAATTTTTGTTTTCTGCAAACGATTACTTGAAGTAATGTCATTGGTTCATATTAGCAAGGTATAAAGATATCCACATATTTTGTTTCCTTTTTGTTCTGTTTGAGAAAGTTGTACATTCGTGGAATAAAATTAGTGACTATGGATGTATTCTATTAATCATTCTTGGATTATCTGTAGTATTGACACAGACCTATGAGGAATTTGCAGTCCCTTACCTGGGAACTACCTGCTAACTACCAGGTACAGGAAGTTAGTTAAAAGAGAAAGTGTAGGAGTTCTTTGTAATACTTGACTCTCTTCTGCTAGGTTTCTTGAGTATTTTTATTTTTATTTTTTTTCACCTGCTACATGCCCTTCTGTCACAAATGAAAAATCTTTCTTAAAGTAAAGGTAACTAATTGGGCAGTATTTCTCCTAAATCAACAGAGCAATACTTCAAATCATCTGCAATGACCCTAAACGAGCGATTCACCTCGTATCAGAAAGCCAGTGAAGAACATAGTACCCGGCAAAAGAGCCCTGAGATACACAGGTATTTGTACTGTTGAATTGGTATGTAAAAATGTTGTGATGGGGAGACACTTTAAATAAGATTATATTGGAAGCTTGTGAACATCTTTAAATAAGATTATATGGGAAATTTGTTATCATTATGATACAAATACAAACTTTAATATTATACCTTGTTTGTACTTACAAGTGTATTTCTAAGTTTTGAAGGTTTTATAATTTACTTAATTTTCAGTTTACTTGGTTTGCACTGATTGTTTGAACTTAAAATACTAATGGTCACCATTCTGTAGTATTAGAATTAAATAGTTACCAGTTCATTTATTTTTGAGGGGGATAGGGTGGGGTAGATACCTAAGTAACCTTTGAATTTACTTCTGGTAAGTCTGTGAGCTAAAAATGATTGATGAGAGGTAGAACTGTTTTTCATGAAAAGAGTGTATAAACATTGAAGTCAGGCAAGAATGGGTTATTTAATCTCTGGATATCAGGTTTTTCATTCACTTTGCAGGGTGGTGGTGACAGTGATACTGGCTATAGGGTGTCTTCTTAGCACACACTGCAGTTTGGCAAGTTTCGGACATAACTGCTAAGGAAGCACTGGGAAGTTTCAAATGATGATAGCTTAAAAAGGAAAGGCACAGAATAAAACCAAAAGTACACAGAATTATGTACAAATATTGAAGAGACTACTTGGGAGCAAATAATCCTATTCATATGTGTTCGTTGAGGGTATTTTGATGTATTACATGATGATTGACACTCAATAATATTGAACTTTAATCAGAACACTTTTGATTTTATATATACACATAAAAATATGAAAAACTGGCCAGGCACAGTAGCTCATGTTTTAGTTCTAGCTGTTCTACTCAGAAAGGTGAAGGAGGAGGATTGCTTAAGCCTGCAATGGGCTACAATTCCATCATTGGACAATAAAGACCCTGGTGTACACACAGAGACACACACAATGGTGGAATTGTAGCCCATTGCAGGCTTAAGCAATCATCCTCCTTCAGCTTCCTGAGTAGAACAGCTAGGACTAAACCATGAGCTACTGTGCCTGGCTAGTTTTTTCATATTTTTTTTGGTGGAGGCAGGGTCTTGCTGTATTGCCCAGGCTGCTTCAGCCCCCCAAAGTGGTGGGATTACAGGTATGAGCCACTGTACCTGCTCATTTTTTCTTTTGTTTTCTATTTCTTTCTTTACTTTGCTCCCCTTTCCTTTTCTTTCCTTTGTTTTGAGACAGGGTCTTGCTCTGTAGCCTGGGCTGGAGTACAGTGGTGTTATAGCTCAAAGCAGCCTCAAACTCCTGGGGTTAAGCGATCTTCCTACTTCAGGGTACAAAGTAGTTGGAACTACAGATGTGCACCACACCTGGCTAATTTTTTCTATTTTCTAGTAGAGATGAGGTCATGCTCTGCTTTCAAACTCCTGATCTCAAACAGTCCTCCAGCCTAAGCTTCCCAGGGTGCTAGGATTACAGGTGTGAGCTGTTTTTTTCTTTTTTTTTCCGAGACAGAGCCTCAAGTTGTTGCCTTGGGTAGAGTGCCTGGCATCACAGCTCACAACAACTTCCAACTCTTGGGCTTAAGTGATACTCTTGCCTTAGCCTCCCAGGTAGCTGGGACTACAGGCGCCTGCCACAGCGCCTGGCTATTTTTTGGTTGTAGCCATCTTTGTTTTTTGGCAAGCTTGGGCTGGGTTCAGACCTGCCAGCTCAGGTGTATGTGGCTGGCACCTTAGCAGCTTGAGCCACAGGCACCGAGCCATGTTTTTCAATTTTGATGGCTAACATAATTTGGTGTTTTAAAAGGTCAGGGTTCATTTTTACATAAAAATATCTGGTTGAGTCATTTTAATTCTTTTTTTTTAGAGACAGTCTCATCCTGTCGCCCTTGGTAGAGTGCTGTGGCGTTACAGCTCACAGCAACCTCCAATTCCTGGTCTTAGGCGATTTTCTTGCCTCAGTCTCTGCAGTAGCTGGGATATAGGCAACCACCACAATGCCTGGCTATTTTTTTGTTGCAGATTGGCTGGGGCTGGGTTTGAACCTGCCACCCTTGGTATATGGGGCCGGCACCCAGCCATTGAGCCACAGGTGCCGCCCTTTAGTTCATTCTTTGCCCTTTAATTCATTCTTAATGGCTATAGTTATTATTTCTTAATTGTCTCTTAGGAATTAGATTAATGGTTTTACTGTGCTAAAATAGTTGATAGAGAAATAATTGTCTCTTACTCAAATGGACAGCATGGTTTTTTTTAAAATCATACAGTTAATAAATGGTAATGTTACAAATACACTTTTATTTTATGTTAAGGAGAATTGACATCTCTCCAAGCGCCCTGAGGAAGCATACCCGTTTAGCAGGGGAAGAGAGGGTTTTTAAAGAAGAAAATCAAAAGGTATGTTTTTGAGTGAACCTTTTTTCAAATTAAGTTCAGCCTAGTTAATATACTAAATACAGTTTCTCAAGGCAGGGTGTTTACAGATATCTTCTAATTATAAATACATCATATATATTTATGACAGTGTATTCAGTGTTCCTTCCTAGAAGAATTAAGATGACACTAAACTTTCTTAAGTCAAATGAAGAGTACTTTTTGAAAATGCTAGTGAATGGAAAAATTAGTCCTAAGAAAAAGATGAAGAGTCAGTGACTGGGCAGAGGGACAAAAGCAGAGATAGAAATTTTATCAAGGGTTTTGAGGTAAAATGGATAAGCCAGAATAAATAAATACTCTAATTTTGTGTGTGCCTGAATTGATTAGATTCTTCACAGATAAAAAGAAGTAATCCCCATCCTAATGGGTATTTTATGGATTATGAACTACGCTTCCTAAGAATTGATTTTACAAACGGATTTTTCAAGTAAAAGCATATTTATCACTATTGGAATATTTGTAGGTTGGGGGAATGGCTTTTAAACTTGAGAAAGGAGCCAAGCATTGAGAGGGCTTGGTGGGAATGGAATTCAGTGGTTAAAGGGAATTCTGTTATACTTTGATATTTTAAAATTGACATTTGCTAGGTAGACTAGTTTATATCACAGGCCATAAAGTGTCTACTGTGATAGTAGAAATACAGGGAAAGGTAGAATGGGAGCAACTATCCATTGTTTTGAAAAGGTTAGGGAACTTGGGAGTACTGTTTGGTTTCATTTCTGACCATCAAAAAGAACTATGTATGGTTCTTTTTGTATGATAGTTGGAAAATGATTTTTCAACCTTAGTTTTATAGTTAGAAAAATGAGAATATATTTGTGGAGTTGTAGAATAATTGGGGCTATCTTGAAAGCATTGGCACTTTTGTTAGTACAAGCTGTTATTGACAATGGTGGCATACAAATTATTTCATGGGGTATACTGTTAACTTACTGGATGTGGAATCTTGAGCTTACAGAGAAAACTATTCCTTTACATGGGGCATACTGATTTTGAAAAAAAAAATTCTGAGAGGTGAATACTTTGGCTTTTAATACCTTAGGTTCAGTGTTGGTTAATTTTGTCTATCCTGATTAGAGAGTATTTTTCTTGTTTCTTTATTACTTAAACCAGATTTTGATCTGGAGGAGAAAAAGTGGAGATGACTGATGTATGGACAAGAGGATATGACATTGGTTTTAGTCTTTATCTTGCTATTTGAATGAATAATTAACACATTAATGTATAATTAATATATATTATATAGTTTGTAGTTTACAGAGTAGTTCCACTTACATTATCTTGTTACTATGGACTTGGTAATATCTAGGTGAACAGGAAGTTTTTTGTTCTTGATTAGAGTTTTTCTGTAGTACCTTGGGAGCAAATTGTTGAGTAGTTGATATCATTCAGTGATACATACTTTCAGTGTTATGAATGCTAATGAATATTATAGACTTCCCTGAATTTTTAAGTACTTCTTACTGTTGAAGGATGTCCACATTGCTTAGCATCTTACTGATGTATAATTTCTCTTCATTCCTAGATGCCTCTTTCCATCTTCCTAAATTATATAGTATTTGAAAAAGCAATGGAACAAGAAGGAGGTGAATTGTGACCCAGTTTAAACTAATGTCCGTTGCAATACCTGAATTGAAAAAGGGCAGTATATGGCCCAAGATACAGAGTACAGGATTGCGAATACTATATTTCTTGTTTTGTTCCTACCCTTGTTCAACATCAATTGGTTTCATTAATCATATTCCACTTGCATGTTAAAAAAATTACAAAATTCTTCACAAGTGTTTTTTTTTTTAATTGGGTTGGTCAAATTATTTGGGAAGAGCTTTGATGATAATGAGGCTTGATAATGAGAATTACATTAGTATCCTTTAACTTTATAGATGGAAGGCTATGTCACAACTATGGATTATAACCTCTATCATTGTTAAACTATTAAAATCATTTGGAAAGATGAGGGATAATTAATGAAGATGTGCTGAGTGGAAAAATACTTATTTTACTGTACAGGCATTTTTGTGGATTGTTTTGAATGCAACAAATCTATAGCTTTAAGAAACTTCAAGTCCTTACTGCAGTTTCTGTACACAAATGTTTTGTAAGAACACTCAAGTGTATTTTTAAAACAAATTTAGTGGTAGTAGTATATGATCCTTTTTTTTTTTTTGGATACTAAAATGCCAGTTAATAAACTGGCATAAAATTTAACTTTCTCTATATTATTTTTTTTGTTTTTCCTCTGAAATCTGCATTTTACGTCTTTTTATAGGGAGATAAAAAATTAAGGTGTGATTCTGCTGATCTTCGGCATGACATTGATCGCCGTAGAAAAGAAAGAAGTAAAGAACGGGGGGATTCCAAGGGCTCCAGGGAATCCAGTGGATCAAGAAAGCAAGAAAAAACTCCAAAAGATTACAAGGAATACAAATCTTACAAAGATGACAGGTAATTGTTAAAATTGTCTTGAGTTAGGTTTTAGCTTCTAATTAGCCTTTAATAATTGTCAGCTTAATTGCTTTCAATTTTGACTATGTAATCGAATGTTTAAATTTAAACAATTAAAATTATTTGTTTTACAGCAAAAATGTATTTGTCTTTTACACGGCTTATGGTGGATGAGGACAAAAACTTTGGAATAGCAAGCTAACACTGAAAAAAAAAATGACAAATTAATGTGTCCTATTATCCAGGCTACATCAGGAGGTTGGACTTCAATGCAGTGCATTTCTAGAAACAGTTTGTGTAAGAACTTTGGTTCGTTATGCTTGATTCCGCACTTTTTCAACTCATAACACCCAGAGTACAAGAATTATAAAACTGATAAATCTAGTGGTTTAACATGGGACAGATGGGGGGGAGGAAGGACTAGAAATAGCAATGTGTATTAGTCTTTCAAAATATTTCCATGGATACTGTTAGCAGTGGTAAGAGTTTACAGCAGGTATGACCTTTTCAAGTGTTGTGTTAGAATCATGTAAATTTGATTATAGAGTCAAATAGGAATACAAAGTTTTACTATAGATAATCTTTTCTTCTTGGTATTCATTAGGTAAATGGTGGATTTTACTTGTGTTTAAAATCATGACTGTTATTTGTAAAATGTCATATGCTTTTTTTATTTCTATAATGATATTATGGCCCATACCATACCAACTGTTTTCACCCAGGGTGTACAAACTGCAGTCATTTTGAAACGTGGCCTTGAGAACATTCTTCCTTGTTGCTACTCTTCTTTTCCTTTTGTTAAAAGAATAAAAGATTATATAAGTTAACTTAAAAATATTGAAGAACTAAACCTTATTCTTGAAGTTTACAGACTACTAGTTTCTAACTAGGAGGCCATGGCATGCTTTTCAGTAGTGATGTAAAGCACGTATTGGAAGAGAATGGAAACAGACTGGTCAAATACCCAGTTATTTTACTTATGTTACAATTTTACTAGTAGATAGTATTTTTTGACTTGAAAAATATCCCTTTTATTGTAAGTTTCAGCCAGGTCTTTTATCTTTTTAAAAATAACATTTTTGTGTGTGTGTTCTTTATTTCTTTTGCAGTAAACATAAAGGTAGAGAGCATGATCATTCTCGATCTTCATCATCTTCAGCATCACCGTCTTCTCCCAGTTCTCGAGAAGAAAAGGAGAGTAAGAAGGAAAGAGAAGAAGAATTTAAAACTCACCATGAGCTGAAAGAATATTCAGGCTTTACAGGAGTTAGCCGACCACGAGGAACCTTTGTAAGTAACTATCTTTGATCATTTGATAGGACTTTAGAGTACTGTATATAAAGAAAAGTCAAATACATGATTTAGAGATTGTTATATGAGCCATTCCTAAAGTCAGGGTTACTCTTGAGAAATGAAATGGTATTTGAAGTATTGTGTAACTTAAGAAATGCCATTTTGAGATATAGAAACATCTCTATAAATAACACTTCTTGACTTTGAGATCAGTAATTTTATATGGTCCTTAAAGACACATGAGTCAAGGAAAGTTACTGAGATATACATTTCTGTGATCACTTTTTGAAAACATAAAACGTTAAGAAAATACCTGTATGTTCATCTTTGTATCATAGCTGTTTTCATTTTAGCCTATTTTCCTCAAATTCTTAATGTGTATATCTGTCATAGAAATCATACATGTCCTTTGTATTCTACACAGCATATACATTATCCCCATGTTTCCATAAGTTGTTATAATTATTTAATGACTTCATAATAGTGTATATTTTTGCTTCTTTAATTTGTAGATTCCTACCTTGAGCAGGTTTCTAGCTGGGTACTGGTTAGAGCTCATTAATTAGATCATTTGTGAAGAAGAGCAGCTTTGCTTATAAGTGTGTATGGTGATAGGCATGGTTGAACATTTAGGGCTCTAATGGTAATGCAAAGGAATTAGACCACTATTGGCTAGTAAAATGGTTAAAAAAAAACCCAAAACCTTGTTTATTTAAAAATACTAGTTCAGGTCATGAAAGTGCAGTATTCTAACACTAGATTGATTGCTCATTTCTTTTTAACCTAGTCAGCCTACAGTAGGCAGAATTTTTTTGCCTGTGATGTAGCAATGGCCATCCTTTCTATCCTTAGTGGGTATGAGATTTAGATAGGAAATTAGGGCATATGTTTTTTTGTTACTGCAGTAAAATTAAGAGTTTGCATGTAACTAAATACCTTTTTATTGCATCACTAAACAACTTTGTTAATGTTAATCAGTTTCGAATTAGAGGCAGAGGAAGAGCCAGAGGAGTTTTTGCTGGGACAAATACTGGTCCAAACAACTCAAATACTACTTTTCAAAAGAGACCGAAGGAAGAGGAATGGGATCCAGAATATACCCCAAAGAGCAAGAAGTACTTCTTGGTGGGTGTTAGAAATCTGTGTTTATTTGATTTGCATTAATTTTCAAAACATACTAGGTGAATACATTTGAGTACAGATATCCACTACTATGAGAAGATTTCACCATAATGTGAGAAACTTTTTAACAAATTCATTACCCAGGTGATTTGAAATTTTGATAATGTAGGTCCCTTTAGTCTTGTCTATAACTTTCTTGACATTGCATATAGGCTGATCAGGGTAAACTAAAAATACACCTGATTTTGTAGCCACATTCAGAGAAGAACATTTTTATAGTTGAACTTAACATATGTTTCATATCTGTCTGTAAGACAGCAATGGTTGTAGAAATTTCACATTGAGATGTAACTTCCATCTTCATAGACAGTTGTTTAAATGAAAGAAAAGGAGAATTCTTTCTTAGTACATGCAATTAAGCATCTCAAGGAGGCCGTCAACTTTTATTAGAGTGAAAGGAAGATGAAAAATGGAAAAATTTTTCATTTTTGAAAACTTAGGAAAAGTTGCGAGATACACTGATATGCTGCTTCTGGGTGATGGAGATACTTTTTCCTTTGAAGTAGTTTTCTAAGGGTGACGTTAGAGGTGGTGGGTCTGAAGAATTCTTTGGATAAGGATAAATATTTTCTGCAGTTTGTCACGGGGAAAAAGGTTCTTCCTGCGATTATAGAAGGAGACTCATGAAAACACCAAAATGTTAGCAGAGGTATCTATTTTTATTATAGCTTTCAGGGAATTTCCTTTTCAGGTACTAGTTCTGAAAACTAATTGCTTTCGAGGAGGAAATTATCACTAGACTTAAAGATATTATGTCTTGGCTCGGTGCCTGTGGCTCAAGCAGCTAAGGCGCCAGCCACGTACACCTAAGGTAGTGGGTTCGAATCCAGCCCGGACCCGCCAAACAACAATAATGGCTGCAACCAAAAAAAAATAGCCGGGCGTTGTGGTGGGCGCCTGTGGTCCCAGCTACTTGGGAGGCTGAGGCAGGAGACTCACTTGAGCCCAGGAGTTGGAGGTTGCTGTGAGCAGTGAAGCCATAGCACTCTACCCAGGGGTTCAGCTTGAGGCTCTGTCTCCAAAAAAAAAAAAAAAAAAAGAGCAATGGAGACAACGGGCAATGTTGCCGGGTTCCTGATCTGAGTGGAAATGATTTCAATTTAACTCCATTCAGTACAATATTGGCTATGGGTTTTCTGTAGGTGGCCTTTATCATTTTGAGAAATGTCCCTTCTATGCCAATATTCTTAAGTTTTCTGATCATGAAAGGACACTGGATGTTATCAAAAGCTTTTTCTGCATCAATTGAGAGAATCATATGGTCTTTGTTTTTTAATTTGTTTATGTGATAAATTACATTGGTAAGGTTTCATAACCTTGGTGCATCACTGTGTCACAGCTGTGTTCCTGTTGACATATGACACTGTCTTGCTGAGTAGCATTTGTTATTGTTGTTGTGGTTTTGTGTGCTATCTGACAGCTATGATGGTTATTCAAGAAAAATAGTTTCAAATCTCCTTAGAAGGGGGGACTAGGTGCTGGTAGTGGTGCATAGCTTCCCAAGGGTAGTACTTGGAAGGTGACTGTAGTGATATTCCATAATGAGCTATGCAGCACTTTTTCTAGGATGAGTTCTTCATCTTGATTGTCCTATCTTCATGTATCTGTGTGTGTGTATAAAACTAAAGATTTTAAATGTGCCAAAATCACAAGAAACAAGATTAAAATATAAATATTAATAATATTAAATTCAAAATAAAAATTATAACAGATATTTATGACTATGATTGCACTTTTAAAACAGACCATTTTTGTAAGTTTATCTGTTTGTAAACATGTCACCAGGAACACATATGTAAATTATGTGCCATTCTATCCACTATACACCACTACAGGTAAGGAATTAGGAATTGGTACTGTGAGATATTCAGATTAACTTTAATTCACAAATATACTATTTTATATTTTTTTCAAGTTTTATAATTAAGGAGAACCATTTTGATGAAATATTGAAAACAGAAAATTTGGCAGCCAAACTGAGAGAAGTAAGGTGCACATATATTCTTTTCTTTTGAAAACTACTTATGATATTAATTTCTTGGGAAAACAAAGTACATTTGAAAAATGAATTGAGTGTGTAAACGTGTGTGTCTGTAGCTCCGTTGGCTTCAGCACCTCAAACATATCTCACACTTGAACCCTTTTCATCTGTTCATTCCAGGATTTGACTTCTAAACATTGACTTAGCACTGAAAATGTACTTTTGTCATAATCCTGAAAAGTGATGGGGACAGAGGGATTGCTGCAGGTAACTGAAAATTCCAGAAAACTCTGGTCAGTCCCATTAATCAGCTCTCACCCTTCATCCTTTCCTTCTACCTACTCCTCACAGCTAAGCCTTCAGTAGACTAGCTATCTCCAAAGTTTGTTCTTTTTCCACAAACAGCAGTATATTTTGTAATGTGTAGCAAACACTATAAAAATATGTGTGTTTACTATAATAAGAATTCTGATGGGAAATTTTCATGTATATGAAAGGAATTCCATTTCCTGTTGTCCCCAAGCCATTATGGCATTCATTGATTTATCTCTTTTTTCATCAATGTAGGTTGAGGCAACTGTACCCTGGTGGTCCCCTTTCAGGCAGCAAGGCTTTCAACCTCAATTACCCTCCACTGTATAGGCTTCGTAGACCTTCTACCACACACCATCAGTCATCCCCTCTCCTGGACATGATGGGCAAAACTGCCCCTACCTTGTTCAGATGCCCTCATCCTCTCTCAGTCACCTCCTGCCTGCCCTGTGCTGCCCTATGCCTCCTGGGGACTTTCAAGGTATACTTGAGCAATCTGGTATTTAATCTTATGGATGCTGAAGACTATGACTTTTTTTTTTCACTTCTTGCCCTAGCTGGGTTTGAACCTGCCACCCTTGGTATATGGGGCTGGCACCCTACTACTTGAGTCCCTGTGCTCCTCATCCCTGCCTAGATTATGATTTTGCAGTTTTCATTTATTCCTATTTTCTCAGATACAATTAAAACTATTCTGTACATATCATTGTAAGCTGGATTTTAAGGAAGGGCTTGCATTTTTTGGTCCTTGAAACACTAGGTATGATGGCTCATGCCTGAATTCCAATCACTGTTGGAGGTCGAGGCAAGAGGATAGCTTCAGGTCAGGCATTTAAGACTAGACTAAGAAAAAGTTAGACCTTGTCACTTACAAAAATAGAAAAAATAGCTGGGCAGGGTGGTGTGTGGCTGTAGTCCCAGCTATGCCAGAAGCTGAGGCAGAAGGAATGCCTGAGCCCAGGAGTTTGAGGTTGACGTGAGCTATGATGAGGCTACTGCACTCTTGCCCTGACAACAGGGGAGAGAAGGAAGGGAGAAAGGCAGGAAGGAAGGGAATTAAAGAAAAGAAAAAGAGGGAAAAATATTAGAAATGTATTTTAATATTCTGGGTACACTGGGAAGAGAGAAAATAAAAACAGAAAAAAATTTTTAAAAGATATAGTATTTGCATATATAAGCAAGGGTGTTAAGTATACTATTGTCTGCAACAAAAATTATTTTAAGGAAACTAAATTTTCACTACGAGGGACAAAAAGTTTGAGGTATCCTATGATGAAACATTGGGTCCATATAAAACTATTGATACTAACTTACAAAGTCATTTTAAACATTATAAAAATGTATTTATATGAAAAGGGGATAATAAGCATGAAGTTATAAAAATCACAAGTATGATGGACCCATTTTTTCTTACACAGATCTTCATCTAATGGACCCATAGCATATAATTAAAAATTATATACTAGGAATGCCCTCCTTCTATTCATATTTCCAGAAAGATCCATAGATTTTTCTTGAGCCCTAGCCCCTCCATCCAAAATTTCTGCTCGATAGGGCAAAAGGAAGGATTGATGTTGGAAGCTTGATTAATGAGATCAGGCAGAGTTTTCTGGAATTTTTCACATATCTGCACCAATTCTTCTATATCCATCCTTTTTCTTGATTATAGGATAAAAGAGCACATATTCTGGAATATGTGAACCTATGAGTTGAAATCCAGACCCAGTCTATAATGAAAAAACTGCTGCAATTGTGAGTTGTACTTGAGTGGTAGAGCTAGAGGAGCTAGACAAACACACACATACAAATACACAGACACACACATAGAGCAATTTGGTTTTTTCATCTTATTTTGTTTGCCTAGGAAATTAAATACAATGAATACTTTACCAAAGTAAATGATATATGTGTACCTTACTTTTGTCTATTTTCCATGGCTGCATGAATAAAACCAGCTGGGAAAACGGATTAGAGGTACAAATACCTGCAAGGAGGGGGGCTGCCCATATTCCAGGGAGAGCCTTGAGCCACCTCTGCCATGTCCTTTTAGTGAAGCATTATACAACATGTGTGGGGATCCTACATATTGAAGCTATGTGCTTAATGATCACTAAGTGCTCCTCCCCCACTCTGCCCAGGGGCTTGACTCCCACCCAGCTGCACCAGGAATGTCCCAAGTACAACACCTGTTTGCTAATGAGTAACTGATCTTAACTCATCAACACCTGCAGCTGCCTGAGGGCACATCTCTGGGAAGTAAAATATCTCCAGGCCAGCTAGGAGATTGCGCTGCTCTCAGCACCTCCCTTAAGAGCTGGTGGCCGCTTCCACAAGCCTGGTGCATGGTTTCCTACAGTCTATTAGTTCACAAGCGTTTTATTTCAATATTTCATCAAAACACTTATTCTTGAATACAAAATTTCAAACAAGGTAAAACATACTTATCAATTGAAATGAATCTGTTCTTCTCACTAATCAGAATCCTACACTCCGACCTTAAGTGATATGTGGTCCACAGAATGAAGCATATTCTCCAGATATTTTCCTGTGGGTGAGGTACACATGAACATGTACAACTACACACACACACAATCATGTCCAGAAGTGTGATCACAGTCCTCTTCTGCTGTGATATGTCTCTTACAATTAATATAAATTATCAAGATTTTAAAATATTTGCATATTGATTCTTATAGTTTTGCAATATATAACATCTTTACAACTCATGTATAAATTCATGTGAATTCTCAGTGCAAATAACTTGCCAATCTTTTTGTTAGTGTGTTCAATGGTGATAGCCAGTAGGCTGGACCCATTTTTGGATACTAACCCATGTAGACTGCAAATATTTTCCACAAAGATTTAACATAATACTATTTATTAAAACTTATAATTTTTTTCCAACTTCAAAAACACTGTGCCTTAAAAAGTATATGGGTCATAATTTTTTAAAAAAGATTAAAACCTGGGAAGCATTTCATGGAAGACCCCAGGAAGATTAGATAAATTAGTGCCCAGAAAGCATGAACACAAAATAGAAAAACTTCCAATAGGGAGGTAACAAGGTTGTCTTCCTGATTTACTTAATCTTCTCTATAGTCAGTAGCCTTATCTGAATAATGCTGATAATCTTGGGTAAGTTAAATGCCAGTTAGCATCAAACAAACAATGTGTCTCTTAACATTTAAAACACCTTGGAGAGCCTGTACTATCAACCTTGAGGGAAATTAGAGCATTCACAGCCCCGT
>CAUYTI010119120.1:0-36108 GCA_963575145.1 Galago senegalensis
CAGGGGTAAATTCCATCACAAGAACTGCTTTTGCTGCCGAATCATAAGAAGCAATTCCTTATCTGTTCAGGTTTTATCATGCAGCAATTCAGTCATCTCTGTAGGCTTTATTTCTAATTCTAGTTCTCTTGTTATTTCCACCATATCTGCAGCTACATCCTCCACTGAAATCTTATGCTCCTCAAAGTCATCCATGAGGTTTGGCATCAGTGTGTTCCAAACTCCTGTTAATGTTGATATTTTGATCTGCTCCCATGAATCACAAATGTTCTTAATGACATCTAGAATGGTGATTTTTTTTTACAAATTTTCAATTTTCTCTTCCCAGATCCAGCTGAGGAATCACTATCTATGGTAGACATAACCTTATGGAATTTATTTCTTAAGTGATAAGACTTGAAAGTCAAAATTACTCCCATGGGCTACAGAATGGATGTTACTTTAGCAAGCATAGAAACAACATTAATCTTGTTTTATATCTTACAGATATCTTATATCTGCTGAATGACCAGATGCAAATGTCAATGAGCAGTAATATTTTGAAAGAAATCTTTTTTTCTGACTAGTAGTTCTCAACAATAGGTTTAAAATGTTGAGTAAACCACAGTGTAAACAGATGTGTTGTCATTCAGGCTTTGTTTGGCCATTTATAAAGCATAGGCAGAGTAGATTTAGCAGAATTCTTAAGGGCCCTAGGAGTCTAGAGTGATAAATGAAAATTGGCTTCAACTGTAAGTCACCAGCTATACTAACCCTAATGAGAGAGTCAGACCATCCTTTGAAGTTTTGAATGTAAGCATTGGTTTCTCCTCTCTGATAGGAAGGCTCCAGATGGCATCTTCTTTCAATATACAGCTGTTTCATTGACACTGAAAATCTGCTGTTTAGTGTAGTCACTTTTTATCAATTTTCTTAGCTAGATCTTCTGGATGACTCACTGCATCTCCTTTATCAGCACTCGTCTCATCTTATACATTTTTCTTACAGAAATAAGTCCTTCCTTAAACTTTGCAGATCAACCTTGCTAGCTTCACAATTACTTCTACAGCTTTCTTACTTTCCTCATTCTGCATAGAATTAAAGGCAGTTGGAGCATTTCTCTGGCTAGGATTTGATGTAAGGAAATGTCCTGGCTGGTTTGATTTACTCAGACCACTCAAACTTTCTTCACACAAGCAATATGAGTGTTTTAATTTCTTATCTAACATTCATGTGTTCACCGCAAGAAGACTTTTAATTTCTTTCAAAACCTTTTCTTTTGCATCCAAAACTTGACTCTTTGGAATTATAGGTATAGCTTTCATCCTATCTCTGCTGCTATATGCCTGCCTTACTAGGTTTAATCTTTTCTAGCTTTTCAGTGAGAAATGTGGGCTTGGTGCCTATGGCTCAAGTGGCTAAGGCGCCAGCCACATACACCTAAGGTGGCAGGTTCAAATCCAGCACGGGCCTGCCAAACAACAATGATGGCTGCAACCAAAAAAAAAATGGCCGGGTGTTGTGGCGGGCACCTGTGTTCCCAGCTACTTGGGAGGCAGAGGCAGGAGACTCGCTTGAGCCCAGGAGTTGGAGTTTGCTGTGAGCTGTGATGCCACAGCACTCTACCCAGGAGGACAGCTTGAGGCTCTGTCTCAAAAAAAAAAAAAGTGAGAAATGTGAGATACTTCCTTTTACTTGAAAGTTTAGAGGCCATCATCAGGTTATTAACTGATTTGCTTTCAATATTATTGTGCTTCAGAGAACAGAGAGGTCTGAAGAGAGATAGACAGAGATGGAGAAATGGCTGGTCAGTGGAACAGTCAGAACACACACACCACTTATGTATCAAGTCTCCTATGTTATATCTTTAATAAATTTTCATATCCACCCCAAATATCAGCAACCACCACCCTGATCAGTCAGAAATCAATTAGAATAGTAAAATCAAAGATCACTGATCACAGATCACTATAACAGATGTAATAATTGTAAAAGCATTTAAAGTTTTGTGAGAATTGCCAAAATGTGATAAGAGACACAAAATAAACACATGGCCTTGGAATAATGGTGTCAATGGGAGGCTCCATAGAGGGTTGGCATGAATTTTCAATTCATTAACAAAAACAAAAAATGCCAGGAAAGTTCAACAAAGTGAAGTTCACTAAAAAAGATATTCTTGTAATTCCAAAGATATTCCTTCCCATCGTTTCTGGCATCTATCAGCCACTATCAGTGATATATGCCCTTTTCACCTGCTCAAATCAGGACTACTTCGGAGCTTTCCTCTCTCAGAGCAGATGCCTTTTTTCCTCTCTAACATAAATGCATGTATTCTTTTCCAAAGTTCTTTTTAATCTTAGTAAAGCATGTTCTTTCCCTAATGACCTACAGTGACAGCACAAAAGTAACACAGAATGTGAATAGAAGGACTCAAGTAAGAGTTATTTTTAGTTGTGTGATTGTTTTCACAGTTTGAAACTTGCTGTGAAATGAAAACATACATAGAGCTAGACAGAAAACCTAGTGGTCAAAGAGCTAATTGTTTATTTCCTTCTCCTATCTCTAGTTTTTTGGGGTTTTTTTGCGGTGAAATGAATGTGATCGTCCTGGAGATTCATAGCAGGTAGCTCGTTCTATGGATAATTTCAAATTATGTTGGCAAAAGTCAAATTCTGCATATTCCATAGACTCATCCTGCTTGTACTTCCACCTTCCACATAGTTTTGGAGAACAGCATTCATTTGGATTTAACATGAATGAGAGTTCTATGGGTAAGATTGAAGTTAAAACTTAGACCACTCACTTCAAAAACTATTCAAATGATTGTGAAACAAGATTCTTCCTTGAAGGGCAATGGGTTGAGAAAAGTGAATGAAGAAGTTTGTAGACATAGAAGTGACATTGGGCTCCATCATTTACTTACCATATGGCTTTGTTACGTAGATGAAGAGAGAGGAGCTTAATTTCCTTCGCTGCAAAATTGAAGTAATGCCAGTGCTGGTATGAGGATTAAGTTAAGCAGAATTAAAAAGGTCAACATATAGCAAGTTCTTAACAAACCATGTACTCCCCTCAACTGTTTCTCCCTATTTTTTTTATCCTAAAGCTGTCAGCCTTTTTTCTTGTTGGGACTGAAATTTTCAATGTTTGGGCATATCTATTAATTAATGCTAATTTGTGAATGTAAGGCATTGAGTGTTGTCTCACCTCTGCTCTAGTGAAAAACTACTTGCTGAAAGACTTGCATCCTGTCATTGCAAATTTTGTGTGGTCTTGAGCTCTTTTCTAATATGGACCTGAAACCTTGAGTGAATTTTCCTAACATCTCAGACCTCACTCACATAGCTGGCCAGTGTTTTTTATTTAGGAATTTACAAAAATCTTCAGTTTGAGCTATAACATTTATACACAGTCGTATCTATGATAATTAAACTTAGTATTCAGAAGTATTTATTTTTTACTGATAGATAATATTCACCAATTTTTACGGGGTACATGTGATATTTTGATACATGAATACAATGAACTATGATCAGAATTCTTCTTTCCATAATGCACAAATAGATGGTTGGCACCTGACAAAGAATGTTTCATATACACTACTTAGAGAGTATCATCAGGGGAGGTATCTTCTCCTGAATCTCAACAGAGTTGTTCAGCTACATTTCTATTTATTTATTTATTCATTAACTTATTTATCATGTATTCATCAAACATTTGTATATGCCATTTATATTCCACATGACCTTTATTTGTCAAGCTTTATGTTGTCAGGCATAGAACTGGACTATATTGTTTCCATAATAATGTGATTAGTAAGATGCTTTGCACGTTATGATCACTCCATTTTATTAAAAACGATTCTGGGGAAAGAATTGCCATGGGATATTTATTTTAGTATTCCCTGGTTTCCTATGATAGAACAGATAAAATGGAGAAGTGTTGGTGGATTTAATTAACATAGGGCAATAACTTAATTTTTCTCTGCTATGTGTACTAAAATTTTATTATTAGAAATGAGCTACATATATTGTATCATACTGATGCCAAATCTTTGCTAGTTTAGGATTCCCTTAGCATTTGTTCTTAAAATTTTATTTCTCTTATTATGATTACACAATTGTTGTATATATTTAGAGTGTACATGTGATGTTTTGATACAGGCATATGTGCAATAATCAAATCAGGATAATTGAGGTATCCATTACCTCAACCATTTATCATTTCCTTGTGTTAAGAACATTAGATTTCTGCCCTTATTTACTTTTCCATGTACAAAAAATTATTGTGAACTGTGGTCATTCCATTGTGCAACCATATACTAGATCTTATTTATTCTATTTGACTGTACTATTGCACTCATTAGTCATCTTTATTTTATTCTTCTCATCTTGCTACCACTCTCAGCCTCTAGTAAACATTATTCTACTTTCTATCTCTTGTCTATCTGAGTTTATTAAAATAAATTTTTTAGCCCCTACATGTGAGTGAAAATATATAAAATTTGTCTTTGTGTGCCTATAATATTTCACTTAACACAATGTTCTCCATGTCATCCACATTGCTACAAAAACAAGATTGCATTTTTTTTGTAGCTGAATAATATTCAATTTTATATATACACCAAAATTACTGTATTGATTTATCCAATGATGGACTTGTAGGTTGATTCCATGTCTTGGCTATCATGAATAGTGCTACAGTAAACATGGGAGTGCCAATTATCTTTTCAATATACTGATTTCCTCTCCTTTAGATATATACTCACCAGTGTAATTTCTAGATCATATGGCAGTCATTATATTTTTAGGTTTTTGAGGAATCTCCACGCTGTTCTCTATAGTGGAGTTCTTCCTTACATTCCCACCAATGTTGTACAAGTGGTCCCCTTTATCTCCATCCTTTCCAGAATCCATTATCATCCATCTTTTTAAAAATTATTATTTAGGATTTATTGAGGGTAACAAAGAATTAGGTTACACTGATTGCATTTGTTAGGTAAAGTCCCTCTTATAATTGTGTCCCACCCCCAAGAGGTTCATACACAGTGTTCATACACTGTGACTCCCATCCCCCTCTCTCCTCCCATCTCCCTGGTCCCTCCATCTCTTATGCTCCCCTCCCCCTATAGGATCATCTAATGCCTTCACATTAGGATTGAGTACATTGGATTCTTGCATCTCCATTCTTGCAATACTTAATTAGAAGTATGCATTCCAGCTCAATCCAGGTTAATACAAAAGATGTAAAGTTTCAAACTCTTTTAATGGCTAAATAGTATTCCATATACCACAGCTTGTTAATCCATTCCTGGGTTGGTGGGCATTTATCTTGTTTCTACATTTTGGCGATTGTAAATTAAGCCATGATAAACATTCAAGTACAAATGTCCTTATGATAAAATGACTTTTCTTTCTTCTGGGTAGATGCCTAGTAATGGGATTGGAGGACCCAATGGGATGTCTAATTTGAGTTCTTTGAGAATTCTCCATACTTCCTTCCAACCAGTGGTATTAGTTTGCAGTCCCACCAATAGTGTAAAAGTTTTCCTTTCTCTCCACATCCATGCCAGCATCTTCAGCTTTGAGATGTTGTGATATGGGACATTCTTACTGGAGTTAGGTGGTATCTCAGAGGGGTTTTATTTGCATTTCTCTGATGATTAGGGTCGATGAGCATTGTTTTTTATATGTTTGCTAGCCATTCATCGGTCTTTTTTAGAGAAGGTTCTATTCATATCTTTTAACCAGTGATACATGGGATTGTTGGCTCTTTCATGCTAAATAATTTGAGTTCTCTGCAGATCCTAGTTATCAAGCTTTTGTCCAATTCATAACATGCAAATATCTTTTCCCATTCTGAAGGTTTTCTATTTGGTTTGGTTATTTTCTCCTTACTTGTACAGAAGCTTTTCAACTTAATTAAGTCCCATTTATTTATTTTATTGTTGTTGCAATTGCAATAGAAGTCTTCATAAAATCTTTCCCCAGGTACATTTTTCAAAGAGATTAATATAAGGGTATAGGTGATTAGGTTACATTAATTGCATTTGTTAGGTACAGGTGATTAGGTTACATTAATTGCATTTGTTAGGTAGAGTTCAAGTTGTAGTTGTGCCACTCATTCAGAAGATATGCCCTATACCCTTTCATTGTGCCCATTAGATGACAGCACACCAGTCCTCTTCCTTCTTCTCCTTCTTCCTTGCTTTTCCCTCCTGCCCCCACTTCAATTTAGTTGTATTTTTCCCTTGTGTGGGCATGTATTTGTTCATCTACTGGTTTCATAATAGTACTGAGTGTATTGGATACTTACTTTACCATTTTTCTGACACTTTACTATGGAGAATGTTCTTCAACTCTTTACAGGTTTTACAAAACATGTTAACTCTCCAACTTGTTATGGTTGCATAGTATTCCATGGTATACATATACCACAGTTTATTAATCCATGTGTATTTATGGGTTGATTCTACATCTTTGGGGAATGTGACCTGACCTGTGATAAACATTCTAGTGTGTATGTCCTTATGGTAAATGGTTTTTTTTCTTATGGGTAGATACCTAGTAATGGAATTGTGGGGTCAAATTAAAGGTCTACTTTTAGTTCTCTGAGGTTCCTTCATGCTTTTTTCCATAGAGGCTACCCACAATCCTACCCACAGTGTAAAAGTATGTCCATTTCTCCACACCCTGGTGCACATCTTAGGCTTTGGACTTTGGGATGTGAGCTCTTCTCCCTAGGGTTAGGTGACATCTCAGGGTGTTTTGATTTTCATTTCTCTGATGATTGGGGATGATGAGCATTTTATCATGTATTTGTTGCCTATCTTTTTGATAAAATCTATTAATATTTGAACTCAATGAGATGATATTTCACTGCAGTTTTGAATTACATTTCTCTTATTTTTGAGCTTTTTTTTATATACTCATTGAACATCTACACGTCTCCTTTTGGGAAATGTTTACTCAGATATTTTGCCCATGTTTTAAATCAGATTGTATGATTGCTCTTTTTTATTGAGTTATTTGAGTTCTCATGTATTTTGGTTATTAATCTCCATCAGAAAGGAAGTTTGCAAATGTTTCCTCCCATAGTAATTGACTCTACATTTTGTTGATTGTTTCCTTTTCTATGTGAAAAATTTTTGGCCTAATATGACCCCATGTAGAAGATTGAAGCAGGATCTGCACCTCTCACCACTCACAAAAATTAATTTACGATAGATAGGAGACTTAAGTCTAAGGCATGAAACTATAAGAGTTCTAGAATTATATATTGGAAAACTCTTATTGATATCTGCCTAGGGAAATAATTTAGGAAGATAACCCCCAAAGCAATCACTGACCTGATCAAATTAAAAAGTGTCTGTACAGTTAACGACATGATCAATAGAGTAAATATACAACCTACAGAATGGGAGAAAATAAGAGCTGGATGTCCAATAAAAGGCAGATAATCTGAATCTATAACAAGCTCAAGCAAATCAGCTTTAAACTGAAATCAAACATCCCCATAAAAAAGTGGGAAAAAGACATGAGCAGAAACTATTGAAATGAAGATAGTCTAATGTCCAATAAACCCATGAAAAAAAAAGTTTCATACTTTTAATTATCAAGGGAATGCAAAACAAAACCTCAGTGAGATATTATCTAACTCCAGTGAGAATAGCTTTTATCTAAAAGTCCCTGCACCATAAATACTGGCATGAACGAGAAGAGAAAGGAAGACTTATACACTGTGTGTGGGCGTGAAAACTAGTACAACATATATGAAAAGTGGTATGGAGATACCTCAAAGAACTAGAAGCAAAAACTACTAAGAGAGTGTGGGGAAAACACTTGACAATATTGATCTGTGAAAAGATTTTACAAAGAAGATCTCCCCTGGCAATTCCAGCAACACCAAAAATAAATGAATGAAATTTCATTAAGCTCAAAAAGCTTCTGGCTAAGAAGCTAAGCCAGGTTACCACAACTAAAGCCTTCAGAATAGGAGAAGATATTTACATGTTATGAATCTGACACAGGGGTTGCTAACTAGGACCTACAGGGAACTCAAATTATTCAACAAAAAAAGAGCAAACAACCCCATTTATTAGTGCGCAAGAGATTTGAACTCAAATTTCTCTGAAGATGACAGATGAATAGCCAACATACACATGACAAAAATGAAATCAAAACCACTCTGAGATATCATCAAACTCCAGTGAGATTAGTCTAAATTGCAAAGTTCCAAAACTGCAGAGCCTGGTGTGGATGTGGAGAGAAGGGAACTCTTTATGTTGTTCGTGGGACTGTAAACTAATGCAAGCTTTATGGAAAGAAGTGTGGTGATCTTCAAAGAACTCAAACTAGACCTTCCATTTGACCCTGCCATCCCATTACTAGGTATCTCCCCAGAAGAACAAAAATCATTCACCACAGGGATATTTGCACCAGAATGTTTATAGCAGCTCAGTTCACAATTGCCAAGTTCAAGGAAGCAACCCAAATGCCCATCAACCCATGAATGGATTAGCAAACTGTGGCATATGTATACCATGGAATACGATTCAGCCATAAGAAGATGGAGAGTTTATTTTTATGTTTACCTGGATGGAGCTGAAACACATTCTTCTTAGTAAAGTATCTCAAGAATGGAAAAAAATATCCGATGTACTCAGTACCTTTATGAAACCAATATGTAAACAACTACACACCTACACGAATGATAAAACACAAATATAGTTTAGCAAAGAGAAGGAGAGGGGAGGGAGGAGGAGGGAGAGGAGGAAGCATGATTTACAGGAGTGGGGGATGTCACCTAACCTGCACAATGTGTTTAACATGCCCACCCCCCCCCAACCAGGTGCACAGCTCAACTTCAACTTGAACTTTACCTTAGAATAAAAATCAATGCAGTCTAAAATTGTGTACCCTCATATTAATTTGAAATTAAAAAATTAGGGAAAAAAGTAGATCTACCATTTTTCCAGCAATCCTACTACTCAGCATTTATACAAAGGAAAAAAAAAGACATTTTATCCAAAACACTCAAATGTTTCCAACAGCACAATTCACAATTGCAAAAATTTGAAACAAACTAAGTGCCCATCACTATGCGAGTGGGTTAACAAAATGTGGTATGCTATGGAATACTACTCATGCATAAAAACAAAACAAAACAAAAAACGGTGGTCTCGTCTCTTTTGATGGAGCTGGAGACCATTCTTTCAATGGTCTAATTGAAGCATCACAAGAGAACAAGCTCCACATGTCCTCACTACTAAACTGGAACTAGTCAATCAAACCTTATGTGCACCCATAAGGGGAAGTAAAACTCAAGGGAAAGCAAGTAGCTAAGTGAGTGAAGGAGGAGGGGTCAATTCACACGGGACAGGTACAATGCACACATTCTGGGTTAAGAGCACACTTATAACTTGGGCTCAAAATGTAAAAAAGCAAGTTAGCAAATTTGTACATGTCACCAAAGCACATGTACCCCTGTAATATTCTGGAATAAACACAAAAAGAAAAAAAATACCCTTCCAAAGTAATAAAAGACTAGACCCAGAGCTTGAAAATCTACCTATCTGTTAATAACAATTCCATCTCTGATTAGCTTCTATTTCTTACCATAATACTAATTTGTTTGGGGCCTATACATGTTTAAGATGTAACTGGTATAAACAGATACATAAAAATGAGACATCTGCAGACTTTGTTGAGACATTTATGCCTCTGCCTCCAGATGCCCACCCCACCCTGGTTGTACAGAAATGTGCCACAAAGGGTAATCCATAGGTTACACATATCAGAATCCCTAAAAGTCTAACAAAATGAGAAGTACTGGCTTCTTCTTTAATTTCCTGAATCAAATTTCATGAAGTGGGAACCTAGGAATTCAATTTATAATTTTAAAAACTCCTGTCATCATTATGTGAATAGGAACATAGGAGAACAGCTGCCGAATGATTATGCCCTTCCTTCAGCAAGAGAATATAATTCCAGATACTTTTGATTATCTTGAGAGCTGGCCAGTCATGCAGAACATCCAGGTGTTAAGAGTTTCACAGCACAAATAATCCTCACAAGAACAGATGATACTTGATAACATAGCACAATTAAGTCTTTGCCGAGAAAAAGGAAATTTGCACAGAGCACAGAATGTGATGTCTCTCTCGATTGACATTGGGAAGCTCATTCCGAAGAAAAGTGATTTTCCCTCCAGTGTGACCAGCGTTACCCATATGTAAATAAGAAATGTATATGTGAGTTTGAGGTGGAAACCACAGCTCACTTTTATAAAGCGTTTTTCACAATTGAAAAATTGCCTGTAAATATTTAGACAATATTGTCTAATACAAGGTTGTCTAAGGCAAATATCATATGAACCACAAATCCAGGCCACATATTGAATTTTTACTTTTCTAGTAGCCATGTTATATAAAAAGGAAATAAAACCAGGTAATATAAATTATTTTAGTATATTTTATTTAATCTATAATATCTAAAATGTTATTATTTTAAGATGCAAACCATATAAAAATTATTAGTGAAATGGTTTATATCAACCTTTTTATCATCTCGAGTTTTAAAAATCTCGTTATATTTTGCATTATTGGCACATCTCATTTTGAACTATCCTTATATCTCCTGTTTGATGGCCACATGTGGCCGTAGCTAGTATATTTGGCTGTGAATTGCAGATAGGTGTTAAAAAAAAAAATGGGAAGAGTTGTGTTTAAATTCGTGTTTGCTTGGTGATGCAAGTTATGTAACTTTTGATACACAGTTGTCGCATTTGAACAAATGTAAATTGAGAATAATATATAACACATACCTTACAAAACAGCAGTGTCCATCATGCTATAATCTGCAAGGTAGTGGTGATAGGTATGCCATAGTGCTAGCTAGTGTGCTGGTTGTGAGGAATGACTAAGAAAAGACGTTTTTATCATATGCAAATTTAATAAAAAGGTGTGTGTCAAGACTGTCCAAGTAGTTAAAGGCACAGAAATCCTCTTTGCTGAGTATAGAGATGATAATAAGCCCAGTAACAGAATTATAATTTTGGCATTTGGTGCATGAAGATCCTGTATTCTCTCAGAGTATGAGGTGTAAAACATGGGGGGGGGGAACCAGGGCCTGCCGTACCTCCTACTCATACCATCAACAGTGCGGTTGTTCATGAGGGAACAACTAAGGACAGGTAAGAACAATCTAATTTTTAGTGAATTACTGGGCAGCTTAATTATCCATCAGTAGCCTAGATCTATGATGCATGATACTTACAGCCTAACTGATCATCTCATTTGGAAAAAAGTGTTAGCTAAAATAAGTCTTACATTTTGGCAGCCTTAACACTGAAGTAGCTCCCCAAATTACTTTCGTGTTCTGTAACCTGTAAGGAAAGTGTTGGCATTCTGGAAACATATCTGAGACAACTTCATTTCTCCCATTTTAAAAGATGAATCTGTTCTGAAAACGAAGGTATTAATTATGCTTTAATGTGTTCTGTGATTGTAGCACACTCAGCATTGTTTGTGTCCCCAACAAAGGGACACTCATCTTTTCCTTGGATATTTCATATGAGGATAAAAGGTAGCTTCTAATGGCATCTTATTTATTTACACGGAATATGTGCAGTGAAGCAAAAATTGTGCCAAATGAAATATTAATGCAGGTTGACTAATTAATTATTGATTTAATTATTTGTGAACTGTAAACGTAGAGATAAATGGAGAGATGCTGAGAGGCTTGTGTTTTCTTACATTCAATCTATTCCAATTCATGGCATTTTGGCTGTAAAAAAAATTCCCCTATTATTTTAGGAATTAATGCAGGCTACAAGTTTCACTTTAGAGCACATTATTTCTGATTATTTTTTCAGAGACAGTCTAAGAGTTCTCATTCTATGAACTTTTCTGTCAAATATCTAAATATATCCCATGGATAATAATCAAAATTATGTGTTCATAGCTTATCATGATTTTGCTTGTTTATTCAGGCTGCAATATTCCTTTTGGAGATTTGGGTGTTCAAAATAGTATAACAAATTAGTGTATCTTTTGTTTTCCGCAGACCTATCTCCAAAGGTAATTGCCATGAAGTTAATGACTTTGGTTATGCCTCCCACACGTGCCCTGTGCCATGGCTTGGTATGACTTCATTTGCACTTCCCGGAGTATGAGTCCCAGACAGCATGTATAATATTCACAGCAAGGACTAGAGACACCTTGTTGAAAGCAAAACAAAGAGCTGAAAATAGCAAAGCCCACATCCTGGTTTTTCTTCACTTCTTTTTCTCATTAGCACAGATTATTTTCCAGAAATGGCTTCTTACCAGATGATTCTCTGGCAAACATCTTTTTAAAGTTCCCTTTCTCTCTCTTGAGCTAGTTCTAATTTAGGATGGTTGGAAATGTTAATCATTAACACTGCCCCATTCAGGTACCTCGGGAAACATCTTTGGAGAACCAAAAGGAATCTGGCACCATATTGGGGTTTATGTAAACAAAAGAGTTCATCTGGGGTACTGCCATCCCTGTGATGCTTATAACAGTAAGAAACTAGCATGTAGTCATTTGTAAGAAATATTTAAAAAGTAATCCAAACAACACTCATATAATTACCAGAGTGACAGCCTATTTAAAAAAGTAACAGTATGGGAAAACTACCTTGCATTTGATTAGAGCTTATATATTACTTTCATTGAATATTTATGGCATCCTTAATATGCACAAAGCACCATGTTACCATCCAAGGACTTTGAGAAGAGTTTAAGACAGAGTTCCCAAATTCATATGGCCAGAGTCTGGCCAAAAGAAATTTCTAAGTGAAGAATTGGGGTAATACATAAGAACTGTATAATAGAATCATGTCCAAGATTCTTAGGAGATGAAAAGGTGGTTTTTTTTTTTTCTCTGACTGAGAAGGGTTGGTTGAAGAAGTGATGCTTGAGGTGAATCTTAAAGAATGAGTAGCTGTTTGGTAAATGGCAATCCACATGGAAGGGAGAGCAACAGAGTACACAGCTCATTTTGAACCAAGAATGAATGGTAAGACACGATGTGTAAGGATGTAAACCGGAGGTAAACACAAGTCAGATCCTGAAAGAACTAGATTTTCTTGCCACATCTTAGAATTTTGTCATTATGACTCATTGAAAGTAAGATTATCACAATCAACTTCTGTTATAGTCTAAAGGTTTATGTTCCTCCAAATTCATATGTTGAAATTCTTACCTACATTGTGAAAATATTAAGAGGTGGAGCCTTTGGAAAGTGATTGGGTCGTGAGGGTAACTCCCTCATGACTGAGATTAATATCCTTATAAAAGACCCCCAAGAAACCCTTTATCCATTCACCCATGTGAGAACTCAGGGGAAGGCCCTGTCTGTGAGGAAGAGGGATGCCCGCCAGTGAATCTGCTGGCACCTTGATCTTGGGATGCTCTCCAGACAGTGAATCTGCTGGCACCTTGATCTTGAACACTCCAAATTCTGTAACTGTGAGAAATAAACTTCTATCTTTTTCTAAGCTATTCAATTTATTATATTTTGTTATCACAGCTTGCATGGACTAAGATTTCCTTTTTTTAGAGCATGCTCTGGTTAGCCATATAAAGGTTCTATAGGATTAGAATGAAAGTTAGGGGGGTCCAATTAGAATGCTGGTATAATAATCTAGGTAAAAGATGAGATGAACACAAACTAGGGAAGCAGCAGTGAGCAGAGAAAAGGGGATGCCTTCTAGAAATGCACAGGCATGAGAACTGACAAACCTTGAGATATGAATGGACGTGAGAATTAAAAGAAAATTAGGGATTAAAAATGATTCCTATCAAGCAACTGATGGATTTTGGCTCCCTAAGCCAAAATAATATATAGGAAGAGATCAGGTTGTATGTTCAAATTTTTTTTGTTAAAATTATAAAAATGTTAGAAAGAAGACAGATACATCACTGAAAAAAAATAGAAAATTGGAATCCAGCTGGTGGTTTGTCACAATGTTTGGGAGGTTGGTGGGACAATGAAGTAGTCGTTACTAGAGATAGCTACCATTCAGCTACCATTCATTCTAGAGGTCCTCTACGGAGTTCCAGAATCTATGTCAGTGTGTGGGACTAAGTATTATATTAACTAGATTTTTAAGTGTAGATTGGAAGACTAAATCAGGGATTGATAAAGTCACTGAGTTCAATTGATTTGGGTGATTTATTGACCTTTCTTCTGAAATGAAATAATATAGTTGTCTTATGTCCCTTTGAATAGGTAGTATTGATTTTTATGAATTTACAATAATTCTATGTTCTCTAAATTTCCAGTATAGAGACAGGGAATTTTTGTGATACAATTTTCATCCTGTAAGCCCATATAATATGCCGTTTCTAATGGGACCTAGAGAGGGTTAAATTGAAGATACTATGGTTTCCTAGGTTAGATGGACTGAGTCACCACATCATGATAAAATGCTTTTCTAACTGTGCTTAGAGTATAAATCCGTTTGTGTTTCTCAGGCAATTTCTAGTCTTAAAATGATCAGATAGTGTATATGCTTGGCCATATCATTTTATGTCCCTTTAGGCAAAATTATTATAGATATAAGCCACATTTATCTTTTGCACTTGAACTTTTCTCAATCACACTACCTGACCTCCTACCCCAACCTTCCTAGAAAGTCAGTATTGTATTCTTTCTTATTTTCTCCATCTTCAGTCTATCAAAAGTGGTTTTCAAGAAGGCATTGGATTAACTCCTTTACACTAGAGCTTATAGTTCTGATAAGATTTGAAGTATTAATCCTTCTTATTAGGATTTTCCTTCAGCTTTTCCTTCAGCTGTAGGAACTAAAAGTTCATCATAGTGACATACAAGGTGCTAGAAAACCAGGTGAGTGGAGGGAGACCCTCTAATCATCTGTCCTGCATCTAACTACCATCACCCTGCTCCTATTAATGGCACAGGACAGATGCTCTCTTTGTCTGCTTTTGTACCTAGAAAAAAGCACAATAAAAGTGACTCAGATATCGAAAGTATCTTCTCCCTACTGGATACCAATGGCTAATCAAGATATTTCAGAAGATTTTCTGCTATTACATCAGCTCTCTTTCTTTTATTTTGTTGGCTTGATTTTCAAATTTTTTTTTTTTTTTTTTTTTTTTGCAGCAGGCCTAATGACTCAGCAGTTCTCTCTTCTTCTTTAAATGGTCTACCACATTCTATCACTTGGAGTTATTTTTCGATCCAAATCTGTTTCCTCCTTTTTCTACGGACTAAAGAAAGAAAAAAGAAACTTCTTACCTTTTTAATGCTTTCATGGTCATTCTTAAAGTGCAGTGTGCAACTGATGAGAATAGTAACAAAGGTAAGAGCCAAAGAATCACCCCTTTGGAGTGTCGTGGAAGGCTTTCCTAAGGTTCCACATATCCACTTACAAAATCACAGTACTGGTTTTTTATCTGATTCAGAAAAAATGTCTCAAATACATTTGAATAAAACTGAATATGGGAAAGGAAAAAAATCATTACTGTTTTTTAAATGTAGGGTTAAAAAAATCAAAAAATAAAAAAGAAACATTGTAAATAGTAAATTTTAAAAGAAGGAGGCAAGAAAAATATCCATAAAACAAAATGAATACTCATATTTTCTTTTATATCTGTATTTAAGGTATATATTAATCTAGCTTTACTGATTGATTAAATTCAGTATGCTCTGAAGATTCTAAAATATTTACAAAACCTCAGAGGAACTTGAATATGGATATATATACTTCTATAATATTCAACCAAAAATAATGCAACTAATTATTAAATAGATGAACACTTTTACTAACTTCTAAGTTCCTAAAGTAAAGATTTTTCACTATAAAATCATTGCCCAGGGATATTCTAAAATACAGAAATAGATAATAGATATTTTAAACTGCGGTCACACTCGCTGACAAGCTTTTATTTTTCTCCAGTTATTCCTCCCCAGAGCCGCTTTCCCTGAAAACTTGAGGTATACAGGAAACACAGTACACGCGGGGAATAGGAGGAGCAGGATCACTTTAAACCAAATACAAAGTGTCCGCATTTGCCCTCTTAGAAGCTGAAGTTAGTTCAGTTTTCATGGTTATTTTCATTTAAAAGTGTATGCCCAGGAGACCTAACACAATTTGTCTAGATAGAAAAATTGTCAAACATTTTTATGCCAAGTTATTTTCTCCTTATTATTTCGGTCCCCAATTGTCATGCAAATTGTTAAGATACCACTCCTGAGATTTCAGCAAAACCTCACATCTTTCCAGAAATCATTAGCAGAACATTTTGTGGACTTGATTAAAGGAAGGCCCCACTTGTCACATGGCTCAGTGGAAACGGCCACCTTCTCCTCACTTCACCCCTCTTGTAACTATTGATGATGAAAATCTGCAGCAGATGGAGGGGGGAGAAATCCAAAACAAATAATGACGACCGGAATCGATGCAGCAGGAACAGAGCAGGCTTCTTCCTTAGAGGGCCGTGGCCTTTATGCTGTAACATCTCAAAAAAAAAAAAAAAAAAGGTTTCAGTTTTACATATTGACGATACATTTTTTATTTTATTTTTCATAAATTTTGAGATACTAATTTAATTTCGGAATATGATTTCTTCTTGAATCACCTAATGAGTACCCATTTTATTCATTTGAGCATAATATTTTATGTGAATTCTATTTTTAGGTTGAACACAGCAAAACATTTGGGTTTGTCATATGCTCTGGCCATCTCAAGAAACAGAGGTTTTGGACTTTTGGTCAAGAAATAGATGAGGCACTTAAAAAAAATTGATCAGAAATGCCTTAATGAAGGGACAGGATAGCAACCTCAAACACTTGGGTTCCAGAGAACCTCCTGCCTCAGCCTCTGCAGTAGCTGGGACTATAGGCACTGACCACAACACCCAGCTATTTTTGGAGATGGGTGCTCATTCTTGATCAGGTTGGTTTGGAGCTCCTGAGCTTAAGCAATCCACCTGCCTAGCTTCCCAGAGTACTAGGAGTATAGGCGTGGCCTTTTATTGTTTACTTGAAAAAAATTCTACCTATTGTGCTGATGGTTGTTTTATGTGGTGAGGTAAGGATGTGACATCTTAAAAAAAGGTTTCAATTTTACATGTTGAAGATATTTGTTTTGTTTTGTTCTTTATAAATTTTGAGAACTTAATTTCAGAACATGATTTCTTCTTGAATCACCTAAGGGGTACCCATTTTATTCACTTTAACATAATATTTTATATTAATTCTATTTTTATGAATATTTTCAGTTTGTTGATATTCACTAGTGTTTTTTATTTACATGCAAGATTTTCTCAAAACAGAGAAGATTGCTTTTGTCTGTACATGTTGTGGAAAAAAGGTCAATTCCTTTTTGGAAGATGTAGTGTATTTCTGAAGTTACAGCTCCCCATGTTCTTTATCTGCCATAATTTTTTACTTTTTGTAACAGTGGTATATAGTGCCAGGATTTTTGAATAATACAGTTCTCAGGTGATATTTGCAAGTGAGTCTTTCTATGAGGCTGAATATAGCGGATGAATTATTACAGCCACTGCTTTGGTTCTCAGGCCCCAGCAATCTTGCTCACTCTGGGACATCTTTTCCGAACTCAAACTTTAGAGAGTAGTATTAAGAGCTTCAGCCTGGGTTCATATTCCTGAATTTCATCCTCTGATAGCAGGGAATTATATTTGGTTAATTTTATTTTGACTACATCTCATGTTTTTCATCCTTGATTTCTTCTGTTCCCGGTCCTCTTCAGGGTTCTTTTAGGAGACAAACGTGTCTTACTGTTTTGTTACTGTTAATGTTTCTTTAATGCATCTTTTTTTCTTTTGTCTTCACTCTTTTATTGTCTTCCTAAATGACTTCTGAGTTCTATTTTCTATATGGAGTAGAACGGCATTCGGGGATTTATCTTTAAGTAGATTTTGCTTACAGTCTATAGTCATCTGCTTTATATTATTTGCTCACCATCTTAGTTTGCTGGTGGTCATTATGGACGTCTCAAGATTTTGCTTTGGAAATGTATTATTGTGTAAACTCCTATGAATTTGGAAAGGGAAGATAAATTACTGGTACTTTTTTTTTTTTTCTGATACATCCTTTCTCCTTCTTACTTTACCATCAGTGACTTCTTCTACCTGACATTTATCTTCACCTGTTATTTTGAAAGCATCTGAAGCTTATAAATTTGAGTGTTTTTTGTAGTTTTTCTCTGTATTTGTTTATATACGTTGAGAATTCATACCCAGATTCTTGTGATCAAATCGTAACTCACTCATGTTTCTCATCTTCAAGTATAATGTTTTACTTTTGCCTTCCATTTTAACCATATTTACATGTTTACTTAAAAAAGGAAACCTGAAAAAAATGCTCTAATCATGGGGAAAGTAAAATTCATAGCATAAAGGGATAGCTCTCAATCTTCATATCTGGTAAACAATTCATGTTTCTTTATTGAGTCTATCTTTGAAGTTAGTGAAAATATCTTGTACTTGTTATCTTCAGTGGGTATTTATACTTGTTAAATTTCAGTGGGTATTTTTTTTTACCATATATATATATTTTCTTGAAAGTTATGAGAGGTTTCATCATGGTTATTTACCAGACATTACTTTGCTATTTACTCCAATATCTTCCTGCATCATGTCTGGTCGTCATTATTTGTTTTGGATTTCTCCCCCCTCCATCTGCTGCAGATTTTCATCATCAATAGTTACAAGAGGGGAGAAGTGAGAAGGTGGCCAATGCTTTTATAACATGGACTTCTAAAGAATGAGCATTAGACTAATATTATTCTTTCTCCTACCCTCCTTTATCATCTCCTCTGGTCCAGACAAAAGGCAAAGCTAAAAGTCTCTATATTTGGATGATCTCTTCCATTTTATTAATATTATCTGTTATCTAAAAAATATGTTTAAGGAAAATAGTCATTTCCCTGCTGGTCCAAAGTGGCTTTCAGACTGGTATTAGGTGATCTTCAAAGCCTCAAATCAATGTAGTTACCAGCGGCTGGCAGAAGTACATTTAAAACGTGATGCATTGTATCCTTTTCAATAAATCATTTAATTCTGTTTTTATCGATTCATCTGACGACAATAATAGAATCTCCAAGAACTAGTGTGTTTATCCCTTTCCAGAAACATCATAGCTTCTATTTTATTATGGAAAATAAATGGATTAAATTATGAAACTCAAGCTTTTAAAGTGGAAGCATAGGAAAATAAGTTATAAGTGAAACGCAATCAAGTCCAACATAATCAGTATATTTTATACTGGCATTTATATCTATCAGATGTCCTTATGAGAATTTCAGTTTTAGAAGAACACATGTTAATATAATAAAATTAATGTCATTTAATTTGCTACTGTTACTTATCTAACTATGAAAACTTAGTATTCTTCAAAATATATAGTTTGATACAGGTCACGTTCTCTATTTCCTAGTCTTTCTCTAAACTTTCCCTGGAAAGACAGCATATCTACCAGCAAGCACACAGTGATACCATCAGTAACAACTAGGGAAATTAGTTATTTATAAAAATTCCAATTCTTAGAAAATTATTTAAAATAAATGCTACCTCATTTCTTCCACACATGCATTCCTATTTCATCCCATCAAGCAAATGTTTAAATTTTAAAAAACTAGTTTCAAACTATACGAATTTTATAATTCAGCAATTTGAAAGGAAGTTAGATTAAATTTAATTAATTAATTAATTAAATTTTTACAACATGGCTAAGAGTAATTTTCCCTAAAAGGCTTAGAGCAGCAGTTTTCAACCTGTGGATCGTGACCCTCAGGAACTGTATTAAAGGGCCGTGGCACTAGGAAGGTTGAGAACCACTGGCCTAAAGAAAGATTTCCTCTAGCAAAATAAAAGTAGTTACAATACATGGCTATGCAAACCCAGAAGAGTCCTGGGTGGTATAAAGACAACTTCTGGAAACCTAAATTCTTTGAAGTGTCTTTTTTATACAGTATCATTGTTGCTAAGTAGAAAAAAGGCAATCTGGTACCATAAAAAGGATTGTGGTATGCAGATGCATGCAACCTCTCTAAGAAAATGCTGCTTTCCTCACAATGTAGAATGAACTATAGAAATGTTTGAATGGGCTTTACAAATTATAACATTGAACTCAAACACGATAATATCTGTCATCCAAATTCAATGTTCTTTTTGTGTCACTAAAATCAGATGTGTAAAGAGTCAACCAAATAAGAGGGTTTAGGATTCCTCAAAGTGGCTGTAAAACATTTATAAATGTTCTAAAACCTTCAGTTCCGTAGCTAGAATGCAAGATTATTTCAAAGCCCACAGTAGATGCAATGATCTTTATCTTACAAAAGCAAATGTCAGTCAGAGTCTCATTTAGAGAAAGTGGTTTTCAAATCAGATTATGTTTTAAGATACACTGGAATGTTTAACAACTTCAGGCAGGAGTTGAGTCTCTGCCTATAAACTCAAATTTGTATTCTGTACCAATTCTATTTGGAAATATTTTCTTCAGAGTGGACATTTCCATAGTAAATGCATTGATAATGAACTGATTTTATGAAACTATCCATATAAACGCTTCATCAATAAGCATGCTGACTTTTCATGTGACTTTCATATAGAAAAAGGACAAACAAGCCAGAGTAAAAAGAGTATTTGACCTTCTTTTATGAATTTTTTTTATTAATAATTGGTTCAGGTTCACTGAGGATATAAAGAATAGGTTACACTGTTTGCATTGGTTAGGTAAAGTCCTTCCTATAGTTGTGTCCCACCGCCAAGAGGTGTGCTATACACCATGACCCCCCTCCCTGCTCCCTCATTCCCCTATCCCTCCCCTTGTATTAGATCATCCACTGCCTTCATATTAGAATTGAGTACAGTGGATTCTACTTCTCCATTCCTGTGATACTTTGCTAAGAAGAATGTGCTCCAGTTCTATCCAGGTTAATACAAAAGATGCCTCCATCTTTTTTATGGAGGAATACTATTCCATAGTATACACATACCACAGCTGGTTAACCCATTCCTGGGTTGGTGGGAATTTAGGTTGTTTCCACATTTTGGTGATTGTAAATTGAACTGTAATAAATAGTCTAGTGCAAATGTCCTTATGATAAAATGGCTTTTTTTTTTCTTTTGTGTAGATGCCTAGTAATGGGATTGCAGGATCAAATGGGAGGTAGTATTTAATCTTTGTAACAGTTATATTTCTCAGTATAAATTCACAAATGAGTAGTTCATTTTTACACATCAATGTCAATGTTTAAAACAGGGCCTCTACATACAGTAGATGCTTAATATACATTTATTTCATTTATTTTTTGATTTTACTTTCCTTTTACTTCTTTTTAAATAGAACGCTATATAATTCTTTATCATAAACCTGGAATCCCAACTACCCTATATCCAGGAACACTGATACAACTCATTTTCTGGTTTACCAAAGTAAAGAGATTGATTCAACATGTTAGATTAAATGCCATTGTGGAGAAATAGCTCTTGGTTATCTGTGATCATTTCCTATGGAATACTAACCACTTTTTTTTTAATGACAAGGACACCTGGAAAAACTAAATACAGATGTGATTTAAAGGTTTTTATGTGGGTACTCCACCATTAGAAGTTTGTTGTTATTGAACAAACGGAAATTTGTATCACTACAGCATAACCTATAGATTTTTACAAAATAGAGTAACTTTGCAAATTCTTAAAAATCTTGAGATTTAGAGACCCTTATACTAAAAAGTGAATGAAGATTTTGGGTAACCTACATAAAACACGGACATAATTTATTCCACACACACACTTCTATTCCGAAGCAAAAATGAAAAAATTATATGAAACAATATTTTCCATTAAGTGATCAATAGGTAATGAGGACTAATGATCTATAGGTGGTGAGAAATACCTGAGATGAGGGGTTTAACTGCTCTCATCAATTATAAAAGTGAAACACAGGGAAGGGACATTCAGGCAAGTTCAGACAATTCCCTAAGTTAAGTAGGTAAAAATTAAGTTCATACAAGACAGTACAGGATAGTAGAGAGCTAAATTGGGAAGAATTTCAGATAACTGCAGAAAGTTCTTAAAGAATTCAGCTGAGTACTTATCAGTATGTGTGTATAAGGAAACTACCTAAGACTGGAGAATGAACTTTCCAAAGGATTTGAGGGACCAACTACAGGGCTTCATACAGGGTCAGAGGAATGCTTGTTATCACCAGCCAGATTGGAAAATCTCATGGTTCACAGAACAGGTAAAGTGCTCATAAAGCATTAGTCTCCATCGGTGTGTTGTGACTATCTCCAGACTGAGCAAGACTCTGCTTATGTCTAATAAGCCATATATTTAAAAAACTTTTCAACCAACTTAACTTTGTTCCAGAAAAAAATTAAGAATTTATATAAAAGTATGAAAATATTCAAAATCCAACAAGATAAGATTAACACCCACTGGCATCCAATAAAAATCTTACCAAATGTGAAAAGAAGCAGGACAAAACAAACCAAAAGAGGGAGAAAACTGATCATTACCTGAGAAATATTAGAATTAGCAGGCAATGGCGTTGCAACTTTATGAACACATTTCATTATTTCTGAAATTTAAGGAGAGATAGGAAGGATATAAGAAATCGCAAATCAAACTTCTAGAATTGAAAACTACAATATATGAGGTGAAAAATAATATCAATAGCAGAGTAGATAATGCTGAATAAAAGGGCAGTGAATGAAATTGGACACATGGCAACAGAAACGATTCAGTGAAATAGCAAGGAGAATACAAATACACAAAAAGTGAGTACAGCGTTAATGAACTCTGAGACAACTTTCACTAACATACCGTGTGTGTACTTGGACTGCTGCAAGAAACAGAGGGGTATTGAGAAGCAACATATTAAAAGACGTAATGATCAAAATTCTTTCAAACTTGATAATAAATATAGAGCCACAGACAATAAAAAACTCTCAATAAACCCTAAACACAAGGAAGAAAACTATAAAACGTATATTATAACAAAATTGCTCATACTCAGAAATAGAGACTCATATCTGTAATTCTACATAAATATATCTAGAGGAACAAAAAGAATGACAGATTACTTATTTGAAACAATGCAACTATATTTCTTATTTTTTATTAATTGTTTGGGATGCATTGAGTGTACAAAGAATTAGGTTAAACTGATGGGAGTTGTTAGGTAAAGTGCCTCTTGTAATTGTGTCTCACCCCCAAGAGGTCTGCCATACACCATGCCCCCATCTCCCTCCCTCCCCCCTCCCTCCTTCCCTTTCTCAGCTCTCCCCATCCCCCACCCTCCAATGTGTACTATGATTAATTGTCCTCATATCAGAATTGAGTGCATAGGATTCTTGCTTCTCCATTCTTGTGATGCTTTACTATATTCATTCAGGTTAATACAAAAAATATAAAGTTTCCCATCTTTTCTTAGTGTCTGAATAGTATTCCAGGGTATACATATACCACACCTTGTTAATTTATGTCTGGGTTGGTGGCATTTAGGCTCTTTCCACATTTTGGCAATTGTAAATTGAGCTGCTACAAACAGTCTAGTGCAAGTGTTTTTATGATAGAAGGATTTTTTTTCCTTCTGGGTAGATTCCTAGTATTGGGATTATAGGATCTAATGGGAAGTTTTTTGAGAGTTCTCCATACTTTCTTCCAAAAAGGTTGTGTTAATTTGCAGTCCCACCAGCAGTGTAAAAGTGTTTCCTTCTCTCCACATCCATGCCAGCATCTGCAACTTTGAGACTTTGTGATGTGGGCTATTCTCACTGAGGTTAGGTGATATTTCAGGGTGGTTTTGATTTGCATTTCTCTAATAATTAGGAATGATGAGCATCTTTTCATATATTTGCTAGCCATTCATCAGTCTTTGTCAGAGAGGTTCTGTTTATATCTATTGCCCAGAGATAGATGGGGTTGTTTACTCTTTTACTGTTGATTAATTTGAGTTCTCTGTAGATTCTAGTTATCAACTCTTTGTCAGATTGATACCCAGAAATATCTTTTCTTGTTCTGAAGGTTGTCTTTTTGCTTTACTTGTTGTGTCCTTAGCTGTACTGATGTTTTTCAGCTTAATTAAGTCCTACTTGTTAATTTTTGTTTTTATTGCATGCAATGGCTGCTGAAGTCTATGTTATAAAATCTTTCTCCAGTCCAACATCATTAAGAGTTTTCCCTACATTTTATTCTAAGATTTTTTTCATTTCATGTCTTAGATTTAAGTCCATCTTGAGTCAATTTTTGTAAGGGGTGAAGTTGACAGCCAAGTTTCAGTCTCCCTCGTGTTGTTATCCAGTTCTCCCAGCATCACTTGTTGAATAGGGATTATTTTCCCCACTGTATGCTTTTATTTGGTTTATCAAAAATCAGATGGCAAGTAGAGACTGATTTCACCTCTTGGTTTTCAATTCTGTTCCCTATGTCTATGTCTCTACTTTTGTGCCAATACCATGCTGTTTTGATTGCTATGGATGTGTAATATGTCCTAAAGTCTGATAGAGTGATGCCTCCAACTTTGTTTTTATTGCGAAAAATAGCCTTAGCTATGATTTTTTTTTTTCTGGTTCCATACAAAACAAAGTACTATTTTTTCTGGTTCTACAAATATGATGTTGATATTTTAATGGGGATTGCATTGAATCTGTAGATTGCTTTGGGTAGACATTTTGACAATGTTGATTCTTTCCAGCCAAGAGCATGGTCTGTTTTTTTTCCATTTGTTAGTGTCTTCTGCAATTTCTTTTCCTGAGGTTTCATAATTCTCTTTGAAAAGATATTTCACCTGTTTTGTTAGGTGTATTCCTAAATATTTCATTTTCTTTGACGTTACTGTGAAGGGAATTCTGTCCTTGATTTGCTTCTTCACTTGGCTGCTACTGGCATATACAAAAGCTACTGATTTGTGGACATTGATTTTATACCCTGAGACATTACTGTATTTCGTGATGTCTTCAGGAGTTTTGTGTTGAGTCTCTAGGGTTTTCTAAGTTTAAGATCATACCATCAGCAAAGAGGGAGATTTTGACCTCCTCTGCTCCCATTTGGATGCTATATCTTTGTCTTGCTTCATTGCATTGGCTAGACCTTCCAGAACTATGTTGAATAATAGTGGTGATGGTGGACATCCATGTCTGGTTTCAGTTCTTAGTAGAAAACTTTTCAGTTTTACACTATAAAGTGTGATGTTAGCTGTGGGTTTGTTGCAGATGGCTTCAATCAGCTTGAAAAAATGCCACCAATGTCTATTTTCTTAAGTGTCCTTGTTCAAAAAGGGTGCGCAATTTTGTGAAACGTTTTTTCTTCATCTATTGAAAGGATCATATGGTCTTTGCTTTTGCGTCTATTGATGTGGTGTATTATATTTGTTGATTTGTGTATGTTAACCCAACCTTGCATCCCTTGGATGAAGCCTACTTGATCATGATGTATAGTTTTTTTTTTTTAATGAGTAGCTACAGTCTATTAGCTACATTGTTTGTTTGTTTGTTTTTTTAGTATTTTTGCATCCATATTCATTAGTGAAATTGGTTGGTATTTCTTTTTGGTTGGGTCCTTGATGTTTTTAGAATCTAGGTGATGTCTACTTCATAGAATGTATTGGGGAAGGTTCCTTCCTTTTCAATGTTTTGGAATAGGATCTGAAGAATAGGTACAAGCTCATGTTTGAAGCTGTGATAGAATTCTGATGTGAAATCACCTGGTCTTGGGCTTTTTGTTGGAAGCTTTTTTTTTGTTTCTGCAATCTCAGTTCTTGATATTGGTCTATTCAAGAGATCTATATATTTCTGGTTAAGTCTAGGAAGATGGTATCATTCCAGGTATTGGTCCATTTCCTCTACATTGTCAAATTTCTGAGCATAAAGGTTTTGTAAATAGTCTGAAATAATCTCTTTTATCTCTGTGGTATCAGTTATTATTTTCCCCCTTTTTATTTCTGATTGAAGTTATTAAAGATTTTATTTTTAGATTTCTGGTTAATCTGGCCAATGGTTTATCAATTTTATTTATCTTTTTGAAGAACCAATTTTTTAAATTAATTTTCTGAATGATTCTTTTATTTCCAATGTCACTTATTTCTGATTTAATTTTGGTTATTTCTTTTCTTCTGCCAAGTTTGGGATTAGATTGCTCTTCCTTTTCCATTTCTTTAATATGATTCATTAGATTATTGATGTTCACTCTTCCTGTTTTTTTGAATATAGACATCTTATGTGATAAATTTTGCTCTTAGTACTGCTCTTGCTGTGTCCCACAGCTTTTGTTAGCTTGTGTGTGCATTGTTGTTGTGCTCAGGGAAGTTAATGATTTCCTTTTTTATCACTTCGTGACTCAACTGTCTTTTAGCATAAGGTTGTTTAATTTTCACGCAGGGATGGAGCTTGTGCAGGGATGACAATTTTTGTTGGAATTGAGTTCCACCTTTATTGCCTTGTGGTCTGAGAAAATACAAGGTAAAATTTCAATTCTTTTGATTTTTTGATGTTTGATTTGTGTCCTAGAATATAATTTATTTGGGAGAATGTTCCACAGGCTGATGAGAAGAATCTATATTCTTTAACTTTGGGATAGAGTGTTCTATATGTCTATCAAGCATAGTTGTTCTAGAGTCACATTTAAGTCCCTGTATCTTTGTTTAGTTTCCATTTGGAGGATCTGCCCAGCTCCCTAAGTCCCCTGATATTATGGTGTTTTGGGATATCATCTTGCTCAGACTAATTAAGTTCAGTTTCAAAAATCTAGGAGCATTTAAGTTGGGTGCTTAAATATTGAAATGTCCTCTTCTTGTATTGTTCCTTTGACCAGTGTGAAATGTCCATCTTTGTCTTTTTTGACTTTAGTTACTTTAAATCCCCTTGAATCTGAAAATAAGATTGCAACCCCTCCTTTCTTCTGAATTACATTTGCTTAAAAAATTGTCTTCTATCCCTTCATCCTGAGATTCATTGTGTCCTTTGGGGCTAGGTGTGTTTCCTGGAGATAGCATATGGATAACTTACGTTTTTTTATCCAATCATCCAGCCCATGCCTCTTCAGTAGGAAATTTAAACATTAACATTTATTGAGATAATTGCTAAGTGTGGTAGAGTTGTATTCATCTTATACTGTTGAACATTCATTGCTTAGTTTTATCTTTTGCATCATTGTGGAAGCTAGTTTTCTGCTATAGTTTCTGGGTTTTTACTTTGCTGATGGCCCATTGTCTTGGCCAGTGTGTAGATAGGTATAAGTATTTCCTGTAGAGCTTGTGGTGTTGTGGCTAACTTCATCAGTGTTTGTACATTGGTGAATTATTTGATTTCTCTATCAATTTTAAAGCTTAGATTAGCAGGATATAGAATTCTGGGCTGAAAGTTGTTTTGTATAAGTAGATTAAAGGTAGATTACCATTATCTTCTGCCTTAAAAGGTTTCATCTGAGAAGTCCAGGTCACCCTGATGAATCTGCCCCTGCAGGTTGATTGGTGCTTAGTTTTAGCACCATGCAGAATCTTCTCTTTTGTCTTGACTTTGGACAGGTTCATGACAATGTGTCTTGGAGAAGCTCTATTTGAATTGATTTGATTTGGGGCCCAACATCCTTCTGAAAGGACTGTGTCAGAATCTTTGGTGATATTTGGGAAATTTTCATTTTTGATGTCCTCTAGTAGGACTTTTATTCCTCTGGGGTATTCTTCTTCCCCTTCTGGGATACCCATAATTCATGTTTGAACACTTCATGAAATCCCATAATTCTGTCAGTGAAAATTCTACTTTCTTTCTTTTTTTTCTGTTTCTGTAACTGACTGTGCTATTTCAAGAGCTTGATCTTCTACCTCTGAGATTCTTTCTTCTGTATAACTAATGTATTATTGATACTCTTGACTGCATCTTTCAGTTCTCTAATTGACTGCTTCAATTCCTTAAGCTCTGCTGTATCCTTCTTGCATTCTTCATATTGTTCATCTCTTATTTGATTTTATTTTTGGATTTCCTTTTGGTCATTTTCCACTTTCTTAGCAATTTTCTTCTTTGTTGTTATCATCCATATTTTAAATTCCCCTTCTGTCATTTCTTTACAGGTGGAATCCTCTGCAGTGGCTACCTCCTCATCCCTTGCAGGGGTTGCTTTGGTCTGGTATTTCATGTTGCCAGGATTTTTCTGCTCTTTCTTCCTCATAAGTGTTTCTTTTTTGTCTGTTTCCTTGTCCTATTGTTTCTTTTCACTTCCTCTTGCTCTTTAAGTTATCTGTGCCTCTGACTTAAGGTGTTGAAGAATCCTTTTGTTAAAGGACTAAATAGATGAGAAGAGTGAAGAGTGAGAAGGGATAAAATATTTTTAAAAAGAGAGAAGAGAAAGGAAAGTGGGTGAGTAAAAGGGAATATTGACAAAAAGGAGAGAGGAACAAAAAGAGAGAGACAGGAGTAATAGTGGTGTACAGTGAGGTATTTTGACCCTCATCACAAATCTGAATTTCTTGGGTGGCTGGGTTGGGTGGGTCCCTTGACATTGGCAGCTCTTTGCCAGCTTGAGCAGACACAGGACCCCACCTAACCAAATAGAGAAGAAAAAAAAAGTACTATAAATGAAACCAACACAAACAAACAAACAAACAAACAAAAAGCCCTTAAGGGATAAAATTGGAAGGAAAAACAAATATCAGGGGCAGAAAAAACAGCAAAATTGAAGCCTTTATATTAAATAAGGCAACAATGAAAAATTATATTTACACAAGAAAAATGAAGAAAAAAGAAAAGAAAAATCTAGTGGAAAAAAGGTGAAAAACATTTTAAAAAAATAAAATAAAATAAACTATGTATATATATCTTACTAAATAGTTCCTAGGCAACAGGTGATCTTCTGGGGCATGAGATGCTAAACACAAAACAGCTGTATAAGAAGGAGACTGGAAGTCTTTGCTGGCTTCTTTACCCTCAAAACCCACAGGCTTGGGATCCTGAATCTCTCCGTAGCCTGCTTAATAGACATGCTTCGACCTTTCCAAACTTTGTCCCTTGGCTAAGCAGTGACTTTTCCCAGGAGAGCCTGTGTTGGTTGGATCTGTCCTAAAGTTGCTTCCCACTTATCAGAACTGGCCTCCCTCTAGGACTCTGAGGGCTGAGGATTCAAGGCAGCTCTCCCACAATGGCTGCGTGTGGCCTGCAGATGAATAATGAAAGCTTCCTTCCACCTGACTGGTGGCTCAGTCCCAGCCTCTGGGCACTATCCAAAGCACTTTCCCCCTTGCCCAAGGTCTCCTAATGTAACTCAAGGGAGTGCCCAAGTAAAAAACAAACAAACACAGAAAACCCTCATGGAAGGCCTTCCTTGTCTGCAAACTCTCACCAGCACAGTAGATGCAGCTGCTGCAGCGAGCATGAAAACACTTGCCAATTCTCCATCACTTTCATCCTCCTCTTGGGGTCCTGAAGTCTCACACTTCATCCCTGTGTCCTGGAAGGGATGTTTCTGATGAGAGCCCACAAACCAGAGGTGCCTGGAGTCTTCTTAATCTCACTGCAAAGAAGCTATTTTTAGTCTGACATCTCCACATAAGTATATATCTATAGAAATTCTTGTTCAAAATGTCTTCATAGCAGCTTTATTTGTAATATCTTCCAATTAGAAATAGCACAAATGTCCATCCAAAGGTGAATATATACCAAACAATTATGCTCTGTGAAGTACCAGATAGAAAACGAGTACAGTTGACCTTTCAACAATACAAGGGTTAGGGAAACTCATGTCCTGAACAGTTGAAAATCTATGTATAATTGGCCTTTCCCAAAAGAATAACTATGAATAGCCTATTGTTTCTTGGAAGCCTTATCAATAACATAATCAATTAATACATATTTTGTATGTTATACATATTACATTCTATATTGTTATAATAATGTAAGGTCCAGAAAAGAAAATGTTATTCATAAAATCTTAAGGAAGAAAAGTATATTTACTACTCATTAAATGTAAGTGGATATCATAAAGGTTATCTTAGAGTAGGCTGAGGAGAAGAAAGAAGGTTGGTCTTGCTGACTTAGGGGAGGCAGAAGTGGAGGAGATTGGACAGGAGTCAGGAGAGAAGGGAACACTTGGTGTAACTATTATTGAAAAATATCCACATAAAAGGGGAGCCATGTAGTTCATGTCCATATTGTTCAGTATATATACTTTATGTTTTCATTTATATAATTTCTAAAAAATATAAACTTACCACTAGTGACAAAAAGTTACTTAGTGGGTGCCTGGGAATAGAGTAGAAGGTGATGGGAGGAATATATTCAAAAGGCCTTTAAGGAAATTTTTGAAGAGGTGTATGTTTTATTATCTTGAGTGTATTATACTAATGGTTTCAGAGACATATTCATTTTATAAACTTATCAAACTATACAGTTCAATATGTGTCATTCATTGCATTTCAACTATAATACAATAAAACTATGGGAGGAAATGATTAAACTTTCTGGTGAAGAAAAAAATCACCTCAACACATTTTAACAATGTATGTATAACGCCAATAAAATGTAATGTAATTAGTAAGTTTAATTATAGTCATTAGGGAAACTGCAGGTTTTTAAAATTTCAAAACTTGTTATAATTTTGATTTAAAAATAATGCAATTATATTGCTGAACATAATCTTAGAGAGTATCTAGTTTGAAATACTCAATTTTTGAGTCATATTTGTACAATTTAGGGAGATTGGAATGGGCTATGTGGAATAGCACCCCTGTATTTATTCTATCACAGAGAGGAAACCCAAATCCATGAAGCTTACTGATTTGTGGGGAATTATCTCCTGACTCTCAGCCTGGAGCTGATTTTATTTTTTTGTCATATTGTCTCAGTTAATTTATAAATCATAGTCTTGTATGTTTTTAATTATTTTTTCTCAGAATACAATAGTTTACACTGGTATAGACTTTGTCTCAATTAATACAAATTGTTAAATTACTATTATGTGTCAGCTAGTGGGTATTTAAATGCTTCATTGATGCAGACATCATTATTTCAACAAATTTACAAAATTTTATCTCTATATTTAAATTAAATGTTTGAGCTTCACATTCCTAATGAGCTCTTTCTAGAGTAGAAGATTTTGACAGCCAAAATTCTTGCTTTACCTTATCTTACCTGTCCCTGTTACTTGATCTCTTGACTGTTTAAAAATTTGTTTCATGTATCTGGTTGTAATTTAATTCAGAGAGACCAGGCTGATTTTGCTTAAACTTTAATTTTTCCAATCTGCTGCTCAAAACCTGGCAAGTAGGCACTATTTCTTATTTTAAATGTGATGTTTAATTTTAATTTTAAAGGACTTACATATTTGGGCCCAATTACCTTCATGGCCTTCCTTGTCCCTTTATATGTTAGAATATGCTACTTGTAATTCTCCAAAAGAAAGCATAGGATATTTATTTTCTGTGTCTAATATATTCCTTATCCTGGTACATATTTGTTTAGATCACACTACACTTAACATTTCAGATACCACCATCCACTATCTCTAACAAGTAGCACCTACTCATACAATCCACAAGTGATATCTCTTTCCCTTGGATATAATTGTGTGTCCTTGCCTTAGACTATCCATTTGGTTTTGACTGAAATATCTGCATCTGCCATGCTATAAATAGAAATAAACATTTGCATACAACTTCCTGTATGTTCTTATAGGATTACTGAATGGTGAATACAATTGTATCACAGGAAGAAACCTAAAAGAGTGTAGCTTTCATTAAGGTTGTAGTTCCTATGGGCTCTGAAATACAGAGTTTTTAATTTAATTTCTCTGTTATTTTTCCTCTTTCTGCTACAGAATATAAAACAGACAAAACTTTATTTCTGGTGCTACAGATACCAGAGGCAGTTAATATGCAGAACTGAAAAAGAGTTGAGATTCCTGAACTTCACAAATTGGTAGGAAATGGTATGGTAAGTAAAACAACTATATCTATTTATTTCATGAAAACTTGTTGATAAAGCCAAAGCCTTGGGTAATTATAGGCATAGCAAAATATTTAAATTCTTGATTGCATGAGTATGAAATACATAAGACTACCCAAAGCAGCCCACCAAAGAGGATGTTCTAGTCAGGAGCAGAATGAAAACAGGTCTGATAGTCATATCTGAATAAGAGTATAACAAGCCATTTGCTAACTAGAAGAGATATTATAGAGAGCCACACTGAGCTGCAGTTTTGCATGAAATGGCTACCCTCAAATTATTGTTATGTGTGTTTTGGGGAACACTGTTCTTTACTCTGAGTTCTCTGATCCCAAGGCAGGACAAGCAGTAGTGGCCACTGGTCTAGCTTCAGTTCCAGGTCTCATCTCACCTCCTGCTCCCCACCTGGAATCATAGGGATTCTGGTACTGTCTCATGACTCCACACTGGTGTTTTAAGCCAAAGACCAGGAAGATAAAACATATTCATTTGCTTGTCTTGGTCTTTTGTATTCTTTGGATTTCATACCGAGGGGGTTAGGTAGAGAGCAGAGCGGAGATCAGTAACATCTTTGACTTAATTCCTACAAATAATTCCTTAAAATAATCATAGTACCTTCATTTTTTTATAAGCTTGGGAATCATAACAATGTTTTCATGCAGCTGTATGAATCCATTTTAGTCCCATTTTGCAAATTTTCTGAGCCAGGCCTTATAATTATTACTGAGGATATATTTTTTAGCAAAATTGTCAGGGTTCTTGATCTCATGGAAATTATAGTCCCATAAGCAGACTAATGCACTTATAAAGCCTGATAAGTTTAATGAAGAAAGAAATAGGGTTGCAGGAAAGAGAGGAGTAAGAATTTTATTTTGGGGAGTCCTGATAACCTTCCCAATTGTGGTTACAATAAAGATGACACACCAAGGATGAGAAGGATCTGCCCAGATGAAGAGTTCTGAGAAAGGTTTCCAAATTCAGGAAATCACTTTAGAGATGTTCTGAAGTTACACCAGTTAGTTCAGACAGGAGAGCTGATATTTAACAGAAATTTCGGAAAATGATAATTATCATTTATGTTGCTGTTTTCAAGGTGCTTTCATCTGTGTAATTTCATTTAATAATCATGCTATGAGGCAGAAATCTTGGGGAACGATTGATAGGTCGAAAATTTTTCCTGCCTCCTTTTGATGTAGATTCTATTATTAATCGTGAAGGAAAAAAATTCTAAGATTAGGTAAAAGACATTCTGAGTGGAATATGAGTTGTTTGCAGGTGAAATATTCAATATTTCCCATTTGAACAATGTTGAGAATGAAAGCATACAGCCAAATATTCAGAACATGTGATTAGATGCTAATCATTTACCTTCAATGAATTGTTGGAACCCTATTCAAAGCTTTATGTGAAGTATTTTAAGAATAAAAATGACTTCACAGAGAATAAGTTAACTTTTAAAACATTCTAAAAATTGTCAATGAGGACTAGATATACACACACACACACATTTAAATATTTCTAAGCAATGTGTCTGTGTGTATAAACCAAAGTGTGTGTACATGTTTTTAATTTGGTTTAAGCAATATGTGTTGCATGTATGCAAATATAAAAATATGTATAGTATACATAGTACTTACAATTATTTTAAATTTTCTACATTACATATTGACTCCAAATATGTTTTAATTCATTGCCTGTCCCAAATTTCTCTCCATCTATTACAAATAATAATCATATTAACTTACCTAAAAAGTAGCTGGTCACATTAACTGATCTTAGTACAGGATATCACTTTTAAAAAACTCTATTAAAGATAAGTTTCCTCATTATTGAATTTCAAAAACATCAGGCTATGGACTTTTTTGAAGTAATTTATTCACATATTCATGTATGTCAAGTACTCATTCATATAGAATCTCAAAATATCATCTTTGTAAATGTTCTATGTTCTATGTTTGAATGGAGAGCTATGCAAAAACTATCCATTTTGTTGTCTATGTTTCTTATGTCGTGTTAAATAATCTCCTCTCCTACACCGAGTGGCATTATAGTCTTTTCTCCATTCATCAACCAGAGTGGTCTTTTTAAAACATAGCACATGAATATCAGGATTTTAAGAAATCCTAGTACCCAGATGCATAGAAATGCTAAGTCTGATTGATTAATTTTGATTGTCGCTGTACTATGCAACCAAGTTTAGAATACTGTACTGGCAGCCCATCTTACTCACAGTCAAAGCCTAAGGGTTCCAGAAACCTCAGCCTTTTTTTTTTTCATGCAATTTTTGGCTGGGGCTGGGTTTGAACCCGCCACCTCTGGCATATGGAGCTGACATCCTACTCCTTTGGGCCACAGGCGCCGCCCAGCTTTTCTTCTTTTTATCTCCTAATGCTTCCTGCTTTCATACCCTATTATAGCCACAATGGCATCTTGACATTGTTGGAACACATCAAAAATGCTCCCATCTGGGGTGGTGCCTGTGGCTCAGAGGGTGGGGCGCTGGCCTCATGTACCAAGGGTGGTGGGTTCAAGCCCAGCCCTGGCCAAACTGCAACAAGAGGATGGCTGGGTGTTGTGGCAGACGCCTGTGGTCTCAGCTACTTGGGAGGCTAAGGCAGGAGAATTGCCTAAGCCCAGGAGTTGGAGGTTGCTGTGAGCTATGACACTACAGCGCTCTACTGAGGGCGATAAAGTGACACTCTGTCTCTACAGAAAAAAAAAAATGCTCCCATCTGTCTGAAGGATTCTTCCCACAAATATACATTTGATTTGATCCCTTATGTGACCGAATGTTACCTTATCAAAGATATCTTTCTTCATTACTCTAAAACTTGAGCATACACTCTTACAGTCTCCTCTAAGTTTTCTATTTCTTTTTATCATTCTTCATGATACTTATCACCACCCAACACATAATTTTATTCTTTCTTTTCCTTTCTCATTTATTTTTTGTCTTTTTGTGCTGTAATATAAACCCATGAACGCAGGGACTTTTCCATTTTGTATTGTGCTAAATCCTCGGCCTGGGAGAAAGTGGGCACTCAACAAATATTTTTGAATGATTGAAAGAGTGTGTTGTATAGACAAATGTTACGATCATAGGCAACTCTTCATCTAAATAGGTTTTCTGGGTAGGAGTAATACTATGCTAGCAGCTTTTCCATACTTCCTCTCTGGGGAACAGTGATATCAGTGTTCACAGTGCAAAAAAAAATAAAAAATAAAACATAAAGTAAAAACAATTTTTCCTATGATACTTTTGGAGGGTAATTCAATCTAATGGTATTGTGTCTTGGAAAATTATCCAATGTTTTCTAGAAAGACACTCATACTCTGCTTATTAACATTTGAAAATAGACATTAGTTCTTTCAAGTTAAAGAGAAGGAAAAGTGAACTTGATAGGTATCATTTTAAGGGATGTAGAATAAACATAAGGTACCAGCCTCGAACAAGAATGAAACAGACTCTTTTGGCCAAGATGGGATCTGTATTCAAACATCATTTATCTCTTGTAACAGAAAGAGGGAAACATTAATGAATGCAATGGGAAAGGCATTTTTCAGAGATGTACACACATTTCATTACTATTTTAACTCCCAAATAGGATAAACAAAATCATAGATTATTAAACCAAAGAAGGACCTTAAATGTTACCCAAAACATAATCATTAGCAGCAGAGAAACTGACACATAGAGAGGCAAGAAAAATCAGAGCCGATTAGGGGAGGGAACCAGGGTTATCAGGGTCTGCTTCTGATTATGGATGCCAGCCACATTTTGGCGTGCTCATTCTCATTGTAATGAGGAATAAAGAAACAGATCAGTCAAAATAAACTTTGCAAGTAATAAGGGCATGAGCAAAGCAGTGTATCTCTAGCAAAAAGTAGATGATCATGGCTTGGTGCCTATGGCTCAAGCGGCTAAGGCACCAGCCACATACACCTAAGGTGGCAGGTTCGAATCCCTATTCTGGGCCTGCCAAACAACAATGATGGCTGCAACCAAAAAATGACCGGGCATTGTGGCGGGCACCTGTAGTCCCAGCTACTTGGGAGGCTGAGGCAAGAGACTCACTTGAGCCCAGGAGTTGGAGGTTGCTGTGAGCTGTGATGCCATGGCACTCTACCCAGGGGGATAGCTTGAGGCTCTGTCTAAAAAAAAAAAAAAAAAAGT
>CAUYTI010119121.1:0-27953 GCA_963575145.1 Galago senegalensis
ACTTCAAAGGAAAAGCTGAATCTGTAGTTTTTGCCTCACAATTTGCCAAACACAAAAATAGCGGCACACCCCCCCCCCCCCGGTTTCTTCAGGAATGAAGTCAAGGGACCCTGCAGCATTTTGAGCGCAGATGCTGGCAGCTCTAATCACGTGTCCACGGATGCTATCCTTGGGGTCACCTGCCACAGCTTCACCCCATTTCCAGACAGCATCTCCACGTGTACCCTGCTCTGCAGGAGGCAGACAGTGCAGACCCTGAGGGGGCAAGTCCAGCCAGAACCCACCAGGCGGCCCAGGGGCACAGGACACACCCCTGTTCTGGAGGCAGTGTGGGAGCCTGACACCTGAGGGGGGAGCTCTGGAAGCTACTGAAAGGAGCAAGTGAACCCTTCGTGTCTGGAAGGGTTCCTTCCCGGCAAAAAGCCAAGAGCAAGAAGTCAGAAGGAGAAGCTAGAATGCTATGGAATTGTTTCAACAGTTGAATTAAAACTGCTGGAGTCTCAAGGCCACAGAGACAATCATTTAATAAATATTTAAAAACGCAATGCACACTCAAATGGATTTGAATTGATATTCTCCATCGCTAAAAGAAAACTCAAGCCTCTATTCTCAAAAAGGTCATAAAGAGCAAATTGTTATTTAAAGTAGCTCATCACAGCAGTAGCTCTCCTGCAGCTCACCTTTAGAGAGTTGGAAGGGAAGATCCTCCCATCCGAGGCACTGAAACTCAGTTTTCAAAAGTGAATTATTATCAAGAAGGGATGGGTCATGGGAATGGAAGTGTATTCACTCAAATGTAATAGCCTGGAACTAAAGGAAGCCCCATTCCCACGCTCGCACCTGGGCCAGAGTGTTCAGAGTGTTGCTTCTCAGTACCTAGTACACCTCTCTCCAGCCCAAGTGCCCCCAACATTTTGGAGGTTCTCCTGAACCCCATGTGGCTCCCATGCACGGCCTCTCAGCAGCTGTGGCTTCACTGGCACAGGGCCCAGAACATCCCCTCCCAGATTGCCTTATTGGATGAGGGCTCCTGGGTTTCATGGGTTGTTCTCTGCTGGTCACCTGTGGTCAGCAGCTTCCACCTGAGAGGGCTCGGTAGTCCTGCAGCGCCCCCACCCCACCCTAGGACCAGTCCTGAGCAGCACGTGTGTTTGATAGATGTGTGGGGAGTGGAAGTGAATAGATGTGAAACCACAAGTTATCCCAGAAAGTCTACCTGGGGGGACGTCCAATTTCTAGCCATGTGGTAGATCAAATAACACACAAATCCTTCCCATGAGAAACAGCAACAAAGCTTGATTAAATATATCTTAAAATATTTTAAAGTGAAAGAAGTTGAACTGGCAGGAAAGTAGGATGTTTAAAGGCCAAAACTCAAAGGAGTTGTGGAAATCCAGAGAGGTGAGCTAGCCCTGAGCCAGCATCCCCTCTACATAGCTGCCACACCCTACAGTGGGCGGAAGATAGTTGCCCCATCCTCCTCTTCCTCTTCAACGATAGAACTCTCAATGTTCATCTGGATACACAGCTGTACAGAATAGAGACTACACTGAAGCTCAGGGTGACCATATTGCCAAGTTTGACCCAGGAAAATGAGCACAAAGTTCTGTGCAAAGCAACTGGGAAGTGTTCTTAAAATTATAGCACACTTTTCTTCACCCCTTTTCCTCCTTGCGAATCACTGGGATATGTGGACAATGGCTGGCATTGCTGCAGCCACTCTAGACCTGTTGGAAATAGAAGCCACACAGAGTAAAGTATAAAGAAGCCTGGATCCCTCACTCTGAGGGACGTCAAACCAGTCCTGCACTGACCAACTTCAGACTTCTTAATGCTGACAGAGAAATTAGCTTCTATTTTGAGGAAATCATTATGGTTTGGGGTGATATTCATATTCATGGATGAAATGAGTCTCAATTCGTCTGCAGAACCTGGGCCTCTGTTTCGATGGTTGAAGGGGTATGGGAGTCAGGGGGCAAATCCAGGGAGCGAAGCCCATTATAAAGTCCTCTGCCTAAAGCCTGTGTTAAGAGTCAATAAATTTTTATTTATTAAAAATAAAATGATCTCTCAAATATTTGTTCCCTTTAGGCAGCCTTCTTTTAGCTCTATGTGTTGTCTGAAAACACCAGGCTGAGAACTCACTGTACAGCAATCCTGGGGTGCTGCTCCCAGGTGTGGCCCAGGCCTCACAGGGTTCCTGTGCGCAAGGTTTCAGCTAACATGACTCACTATTGACATGACGGAGTATGCTGAGAAATGAAGCTCTAGAAGTGAGAAGCACAGAAATAACAGAAAGAGGAATTAATTAGGCTCTCAAAGAGTTTAAATATTAGATTTATTAGATAAAGATAATTGTGTTCAACATATTTAAAGAAATCAGAGATGTGAATAAAATAGGAATGGAAACCAAAAGACTATAAAGTAAACAGATTTGAAAAAGAGCCCAATATTATTTCTAAAAATTAAAGATATAATAATTAAGGCTGAAAAAAAGGAAGCTAGAGAGAATTAGTGAGTTCTAGGATATAGTTTGAAGACATACCCAATAATTACAGAACAGAAAACAAAAGGATGTGTGAGGAAGACAGGCCGTGAGAGAGAACGTGGGCTCCAACAGGCGGGGAGAGAGGCTCAGGGCAGCATGCAACAGAGGAGACCCCGGCGAGCATGGCTCAGCACCGCCTAGAACTAGCGCTGTTGTCTAGGCAGAGCTCGATCTTGAGAGGATTCTGAAAGCTAAACAAATGCCAAGCAGAAAAACAAAAACTAAAACCATCTTTGTAAAACTGCAGCATGCCAAAGACAAAGAGAAAATCCTGAGAGCAGCTGGAGAGAAAGACAGATGGTCCACAAACCATAACTGAGCGTTTACCATTTCAGGAGCTCATTACAATCAACTCCAAAGGCTAAAGCAAGTTTTCACAGAAGGATATCTATGTACAAGAAGGAACAGAGAGAAAAGATATGAGTATATGAGTTATGTAAATAAACATCTATTTATAAATAAATAATGATGCTTAATTTAAGGGATTAAAAAACAAAATAGAGCTAAAATCCTAGGCAAAATGGTATATACACGTCAAGGGAGATTGTCTGGAGTTAAAATATTCATCAGTTCTCAGCCTTCTGGCTTAGATCAAGTGTGGAGTTAAAATACTGTAAGGGAGGTCTTAGAATTATTTAAGAGGAAGATGACGATATTGAGTAACTTCAAACTTTGTGGTAAGTTAAAAATTCTTTGATACATTAAAAGAATAGGAAGAGAGGATATAAATTTCAAAGTAATACAGAGAAAAATGGAGTAAGAAAACCAGTGAAAAAGGAAGCAAGAAAAAATATAGGTGAAAAAGTTGCACAAATAGAAAGCAAAATTAAGATGGCAAAAGTATAATGAACACAAATATAATCAGTAATGACAATCATTCTAGATGGTTTAAATTCCCTCTAGACTGTCTAGACTAGATTTTAAAAGTCCACCTATCTGTTAACAAGGACAAAGTCTAAGGCACAAAGACAGAGGACTATTAAAATTGAAAAGATAGGAAAAGTTGTACTAGGCAAAAACTAACCAAAGTAAGCTAGTTTTCCTCCATAAGTATCATACGAAAGAGATTTTAAAGCAAAATCTTTGCTAGAGAGATAAAAGTTGCTAATATAATGATAAAAGGTTAAATTTACAAGAAAGCTATAACAACACATAACATTTTAGTCTTGTGTGCTCCTAAATTATAGCCTCAAAATAAATCAAGAGTTGACAGAACTACAAGCAGAAAAAAATTGACAGATCTTCTATTCAATATAAAAAATCTGGGCTCAGAGCCCATATCTCAGTTGTTAGGGTGCCGGCCACATACACCGAGGCTGGCGAGTTCAAACCCAGCCTGGGCCAGCTAAATAATGACAACTACAAAAAAAAAAAAAAAAAAGCCGGGCATTGTGGCAGGTGCCTATAGTCCCAGCTACTTGCGAGGCTGAGAGAAGAGAATCACTTAAGCCCAAGAGTTGGAGGTTGCTGTGAGCTGTGATGCCACAGCTACTGAGGGCGACATAATGAGACTCTGTCTCAAAAAAAAAAAAAAAACCTCTTTCAGCAATTCACGGTCAAGTGGACAAAAACCCATGAGAATATAGACAATTTGAACAACAGTCTCAATGAGTTTGACTTGTGTATATTTCATTCAATGGTATATCGGGGGCTTCTGACCAACAACTAAGAACACACTGGGACATTCGGGATAACACAGGACACACGATGTCAGAACGCAAGGTTCTGCTGATTTCAAAGGACGTGTATCACACCTGCCACCATGCTGCAGATACGGATAACAGCCTCCTAATCCCTAGAACCTGTGATTTGTCAGCTCACAGGGCAGAAGGGTTTTGGCAGATGTGCCTAAGCCAAGACTGGTGAGACGGGTGGTTATCCTGGGTCATCCAGGTGTCCTGATAACATCACAACAGTCTTTGTAAGCAGGAGGAAAAGCTGGTCAGAGAAGATGTGATGGTAGAAGCAGGGGCTGAAGTCACAGAGGCATTGAGGATCCTGGGCTTTCAACATGGGGAAAGGGCCCCAACCCAGTGAATGAAACTTCTGAGACTGGAAAAAGCAGGAAACAGATTCCAAGGGTCCATGGCCATGGGGTCAACTAGATTTCAGCCCTAAGACACTGATTTCAGACATGAGACTTCCAGAGTGGTCAGATCATAAATGTGTATTGTTTCAGGCCACTGAGCTTGTGGTCATCTGTGCCAGCAGCCAAGGGGAAACTGCAGCCTTCAATCAGTCAGACACCGAGAGGGCAGGTTATATAAGACCCTCAGGTGTTTAAACACTGGGGAGCCTCCACCCCATTCTTAATGAAGTCTGAGCTCTGCAGCAAAGATCCTGCCTGCTCCATGCCCAGACCGCCTGCCCTGCCTTTCACCTCCCATAGCTCTTCCTCACTGATGCTCCTCCAGGAGACATAGGGAGGCAGATCCTGCCCCAGGGCTGTGCCAGAGTCACAGCGACAGATGCCAGGATGCAACCAGGCCACAGGAGATGTGTGCAATTTGCAGGGCAGAGGATGGCCAAGGGATTTGTGGCCTGAGGGAGATCAGGCAAAGCTGGCTTCTTGGCCCAGTGAGGGGCCTGGGGTTATCCAGCTTCCCTTTGAAGGCCCTAGCAGCCACCTGTCTCTGTCTGACAGCCCCGTCTCTGTCCCCCAGGATCAACACCTAAGTGGAGGGCAGCAGGCTGGAGTGCAGATGGTGTTATTTCTGAGGTTACCACAGAAGCATTTGTGCTAAGCACCTGGTAGATGGCTGGCTGTCCCTTAGATACTCATGTTTGCTCCAGGGGAGGCCACACCAATCTGCACCCAGCCTCAGCTGGCTTGGGGGGGCCAAGGAGCTGAAGCACAAAGTGTATATTCTTATATTCTGGAGTGGGATGACTCCACTTGGCGATTCCAGGGCTGTGCAGACCTTAGGCGAGCTGTGAGAATGTCTCTGCAGAAGGGAGGCCTTGCCCCTCTTGACTTAACAGCCCTTGTGTTGCTGGAGGAAGGGCCTCAACAAGGCTCCACTTGTGCACGTGACCTCTTGTTACTCCTCTGCTCCCAGGCTGGCTCTCTCAAGAGCCCTTGCTGTGATCGTGCCACTTGCAAGAGTGTCAGTCAGTACTGTGTAACAGGAAACCACAGGCAGGCTGCGGCCAAGGGAAGCCCCTCACTATGCTGTGAGGGTTTCATGGGGGCAGCAGTGACACCTCAACTGTGGGTCACTGAGAGCTCAACATGAGCACCACCTAGAGGGAATGCAGCCCCCACCCCCACCCCCATCACATTACCATGGACTTACTGTGGCATTCAGACTCCACTTTGAGATTTTAAGAATAGTGTGTCTATTAGAAGACTGAAACCACTACATAAGGTTTTCATGGGCAAAGCTCAACAAGATGAACATTTCTATGCCAGGACAGCACAAGTGAGGGGCATATTAACATCTACGTGCCTTTTAACATTTATAAATATTAACATTCACCTCTCTTCCTATGACCTTCCCTGTATCTCTTCACACAGCCTGCCTGCACCCTGCACAGTAGGTGCTTCCTTTGCACATCCATCCTCTCATCCTTCCATCCATCCACCCACTATCCATCATCCATCCATCCATCCATCCATCCACACATCTATCCATCCATCCATGCATCTATCCATCCATCCATGCATCTATCCATCCATCCATGCATCTGTCCATCCATCCACCCACTATCCATCATCCATCCATCTATGCATCTATCCATCCATCCATCCACACATCTATCCACCCATCCATGCATCTATCCATCCATCATCCATCCATCCATCCATGCATCTATCCATCCATTCATCCACCATCCATCATCCATCCATCCATCCATCAATCCATCCATCTATCCACTCATCTATCTATCCATCCATCATCCATCCATCCATCCATCCATCCATCCATCCATCCACACATCTATCCATCCATCCATCCACACATCTATCCATCCATCATCCATCCATCCACCCACACATCTATCCATCCATCCATCCATCCACACATCTATCCATCCATCCATCCACCATCCATCAATCCATCCATCCATCCACGCATCTATCCACCCATCCACCCACACCCACCTGTCCATCTATCCACCCATCCACCATACATTCACACATCCATCCATCCACCCATCCATCCATCCATCCATTCACCCACCCATCTACCCATCCACCTATCCACCCAACCAGCTATCTATCCATCCATCCATCCACCCATCAGTCCACTTAACCACCCAGCTATCCATCCTTCCACCCATCCATCCATTCATCCACCCATCTATCCATCCACTCACCCAATATTGTTGCACACTGAGCTTGTGCCAGGCTTATGTGCTTGTGCATATAATCACACTAGTGGGAGGGAAGAACTGATCAACTCTTACATCAATGGGAGGGAGGATATGAAGATGGTGGCTCTCACATTGGATGATGGGTCCCCATATTGTTTTGGTTGCAAGGTGAGCCTCTTAGGAACCGCTCCCTCTCAGAAGCACGGAACCATGTCTAAGGGGATTGAACAGCATGTCCATGGCAGCCTCAGATGAAGATGCTGCAGATGTTCCTTCTGGACCATAACAGAAACCAACTGAACCAAGAACAAGGACAATGCTGAACTTTACCTACGCTTTGTGTTCCTGGAAACAGCAACAGTTAAATCCCCCCACCCTCCCTTCTATGTTCTGGATAAAAGCTTCCTGCAGAGCAGCACTTGGACTTGCACCTCATGGACGACCCGTCTGTCTCCCAGGTGATTAGTGTGGTTGTCTTTCCCACTGCCTGCTGGATGCTGATCTACTAACCCAACCAAACTCCAGTTAGGGTACTGTCCTCCCCACAGGGAAGGAGGCCACCCTGCTTCACGGCCTCCTGAGAATCAACTAACCACAGGGTGGATGCAGCTCTCACTTGCAGGCACCAGTCCATCAACGAAAGCCCCTTCCTGCCTGACCTTCCAGCTGGTTACAAATCTCACAGTCAGTGCTCACCGTGGCAGTAGCTCCTCCCCCATGACATAGCCCCACCTCAGCAGTAGCCCCCATCACTCTAGCCCCTCCCCTAAGACACTAGCCTCTCCCCCATGACACAGCCCCTCCCCTGCTGCAAAAATCTTTTTCAAATCAAGGCCTTCCCTACCTAGGTGTGGGGGGACTTATTCTTTGTTTGACAGAGGAAACCAGCCCCAGGCACAGTGTGGTGCCACTCTCACCATCTCACAACTGTCTCAGGCTTCATGTGGTCTCCTGCTTAGCTGTTTCCAGCTTCCTGGAGCTGAGCCCTAACTCTTCTCGCATCCCCAGGGTGTCCTGCTTCAGAGACCTCATCATCTGCATGAGGCTGCTATGGGGCCCTTTCACTGAGGGCTGCTCAGCCTTCTCCCTGAGAGCCAGTCAAGGACCCCCCCCCCACCCCGGCCCCAGATCCCAGGGGATTAAAGGTGAGAGACCTCGGCACAGTGTAGACGCAGAGCAGGTGCCCAGCAGACAGAACAGAGCCCCAGGCACGCCATGGGGAAACCTCACCTCTGCCCAGCCAAGAGGTGCTGATGCAAACACATCTCTCAACTGATTTCCAGAAGAATGTGGGTTCCTCCTGTAACATCCTTTTCAAATTACATTAAAAGAAATTAACAAGCTTGTCCGAAGGGACTGGAAATGGGTTTCAGCACAAAGGGAAAGAAAATTTGGAAGAACAGTTTCTTCTAGCCCAATTTGACTCATAATTGGGTATCTTTTGAGCCTGCTAATTAAACAGCATTTTCCCCGAGTCAAAGAACTGAGTCTTGGCACCCGAAGGGCACTTTGCAGACAGAATCTGACATGCAGGTCTAGTGAGTCCCTATAAAAAGCAACATGAGTCAAAGGCACACCGTCTGCACTTCACCAGAAAATGAAGCTCTCCTTGCAGACAGGGGCTGTTAACCACACCGTCTACCATGCCAACTGCGCTGGCCATTACAAATCCCCCCGGAATCCTTCAAATTCTCTTCCCTGTTTCTGAACATCCTGCATTGCACACATCTACACAAGGCTCACAAATCTATTCTATGGTATACTTATTTCTGCCTAACCCTTTGTGGAGTTGTTTGATGTCTCCCAATAGCAGCAGACACCAGATCAAAACACACGATGGCTGCTGTGTCACATCTACCAGGATGAGTGCTGCCTGTGCCAATTAAAACCATACTGGGTGGCTGCAGGGTTCTGCAGTAGCAACACAGGATGGGGAGACGCAAAAGGGCAGTGTCAGGCACGCTCGCATTCCCCACAGGGCCAGGGGTATGCAGATGCTAGACCCAGCAAGTACCCCACCAAGGGTAGAGTCGCTGGGCTTGTCCACTGTAGGGCTGGCACCTGGTGAAAGCTTGGGAAACGTATTCAAGGGCCTCAACACTAGAGTCACGCAGATCCACTACCTCTACCCAGACTCATGGCCACAAATCTGGACTCAACACTTAGTAGGTGCTGGAGTCTGTGTCAAGCTGCTGTGCACAGGGCAAAAGAAGATGTAAGTCTCTGGGTTTTGCCCTCACCTCCTGCCACATAGCTCCTAAGACCCTTGGGCCCTCCAGAGTTACCCCGTCTTTTGTATGGTAATGCAATGACTGATGTGTGGGGGTGTCCTTAGACACTCAACAAGATGAAGAAAGGGTTAGAGCTTTGGAGCTTTCAGCCACAACCCCAACTCTGGGGAAGGGAGAGGGTGGAGTGAGCTAATCGCTAATAGCCAGCAAGGTCCCATCTATACTTACTCCCCTTCTCCTTTTGACCACACACCTTGGCCAGCAGGCAGCATGCCCAGGCAGAGCAGACCCCATGGTCCACTTGAAGCCCCGGGTGGGCTTTCTCCTCTCCCCAGCTCTGTCCTGTTTATGCTGGGGTGGGCTCAACATGGGACCTCTGTGACACCCTGAAATGATGATTTGGAGAGCAACAGAGTTGGTGAACATGTGGGGGTGTTGGAGGGTGGCTGGTGCCCCTGGAGAGATATAGCAGCCCTGTGCCCCTCCCTGCGTCATGCCCTGTGCATCTCTTACGTGTGGCTGTTCCTGAGTTGTACGCTTTATAAGAAACCAGTGACAGTAAGTAAATTGCCCTTCAAGTTCTGGGTAGCAAGTTCTTGAACATGAGGAGGATGCTGTGGGAACTCCGGATAGGTACCTGGTCAGTCAGAAGCACCAGTGACACCTGGGCCTGTAGCCGGCATCTGCAGTGGGGGTGGTCATGCAGGTCTGAGGCCCTCGGGCCTGTGGGATCTGATACCAACTCCAGGCAGATAGAGTCAGAACTGAGCTGAGCCGCGAGACACCTGCTGCTTGGGAGAGGCTGAGAAAGCAGGGTTGGGAGTAAAGACAGTTCATGTGCCCTCTGTCAAAGCTCAGAACAGCTCAGTGCAGTTGCCACTGCTATTATGGTGCTAATTTTGCAGAGAAGGAAACTGAGGCTCCCGGGCACTCTGGCCTGGTGACGTGAACGCAGATGCCATCCTCCTGGCCACACACTCAGAACTCTTTTGTTCCCCCTCCCCACCCATGTGGAGCTGGTGTTGAACACAAAGTGCTCTGGACACCCAGATGGGGGACTTCCTAAATTAGGGATGGAGGAGGAGAAGCAGAGGGGGCGGCAGACCCAGAGCCTAGGACCCAGGATGCAGCCCTAGGCGGCCTGTTTGCAGTGGGCCCATGCTATGGACCTCTGACGTCAAGCCCACCCCAGCGTAGGCAGGACAGAGCTGGGGAGGGGAGAAGGCCCACCCGGGGCTTCAAGTGAACCATGGAGTCTGCTCTTGCCTGGGCACGCTGCCTGCTGGCCACAATGTGTGGGCAAAGGGAGAAGGGAAGACCACCCCTCACTCTGTCATTTCTGAAAAAGGTTTCCCATCGACATCCCGCTCAGCCATGTGCAGACGCTGCCGCAGGTACATGCTGTCATGACAGAGGACCCCACAGCAGCTGCCCAGCGAGGGCAGGGGGCACTGAGGCTCTGGCCAGAGCACTTCCCCAAGGAAGAAGCCCTCCACAACCCATCCTGTCAGTCTCTGTGTACCTTCTACTTATTTCCCTAGAGATGAGGGACACTTTGAGGGCAGGATTTGAGAGTTTTCATTTTGGTATCACCAGATCTTAGCCTGGGTCCGGCAGGCAGACATGCTTACAAGATGCTGAATAAGTGAACTGCCTAAAACATGCTCTGAGCAGGGACTTTCAGGATGGACTCCAATAAATGCCCAGGTGGTCATTTATCTATGCCCCATGACAAGAGCACTTGGCTCATGGGTTACGAGTCTCCAAGTGGCGTCTGTTCTAGGGAGGCTCCCGGGAGGGGCAGAGGGATGGCTGCAATTGACAAGTCTAACCATAATGACAATATTATTCATTTAAAATTGGGCAATTTCTGTTACATGTGTCAGCTCCAATGCTCCTGTGCTCATTGGCAAGTGGCATCCCTGCCTATAACTGCCAACATCCTGCTCTCCTTTACCCACCCGGGGCACTAACTGTGTGGGCACCACCAACATTTGGCCAGGTTTCAGCTGGGCTCGGAGCAGCAGTGGTATCACCCAGAACACAGCAGTCACTGAGGTTTGGCCAGGTGTGGTGATGGTAGAGCCACCACTTGGAGGGTGAGACAGTGGAGGGAAGGAGGACCTTGGAAGGGGACCAGGACACCTGCATCCCTTTGGGCCCCACCTGGACAAGGAGTCCATGTACTATGACATCAGTAGGTGTTTTGCTTCTTGGTTGCAGGCACCTGTGGCAGACTGGCTTCCAGTGACACCTGCAACAATACCTCCTACCCCACCTGCCCTGCTCCCCAACTAAAAATGGAGTCTGTCTCTATGCTGATCTGATTCTATTGTCCTGATTCTATGCTGGCCTTAGTGACTTCCTGGGCCAAAGGGCTGTTGCAGAGGGATGTTCCAGGATTCTGGGGCTGGGTCACTCCCAAGGAACCTTCCAATTCTACCTGAGCCTTTCTGGATGGATGATCAGAAACCTCCCTCTTAGAACCCAGACACCAAGTTACATTCAGGGGTCATGCATAGATATGGGGGGCCCCAGGTGAGCTCCAGGTGAGCCCCTACGCCAGCCACAGGAGTGACCAACCTGGAATGACCACCCCAGGCAAACCTTCCAATGACAGCAGCCTCAGCAAACTTCCGACCAGATCCCAAGCCAGAGCCTCTTAGCTGGGCTCCATAAACCCAGGGGTTGTGTGGGTTGAGACAGTAATACATTTGTGCTTTGTTATACAGTCGTAGCTAACCCAAGCAGCCCTCATTGGCATTTTCCTTTAAGCAGAGGCATTATTAGCATTAACTCTGTACCTCCTGTGAGCCCTGCATTCTGTCTGGTGATTTGTCTTTATTCATTCAACAGTCTTCGTAATATTATGAGATAGAGACTACATTTTAGGGAGGATAGGCTAGGTTTGCTGCAAATTCACCTCAAAGTCCCAGCAACTCAACACCAGATAGTGTCTGTCTCACCCTGTTTGTTTAGAGTGGGTTGACAGATGTTCTGCCCCACCCACGCCCCCGCCCCGACCATTCTGGGATCCAGGGTAACAGGCTCTGTGGTCTGAAGCCCTTGGCCTTCTCAGTTGTTGAAATGGACAGATCTGCATGTGGGCTTCTCAGGGTACTAGCCTGGAAGTGACTTTCATCATTTCCCTCCGCCCCATGTCAAGGGCAGAACGAGCCACATGGCCGGGAGGCGCCTGTGGCTCCAAGGAGTAAGGCACCGGTCCCATATGCCCAGCCCCAGCCAAAACTGCAAAAAAAAAAAAAAAGCCACATGGCCATGCCTTGGGGGTACAGTTGTCCATGTAGCCAGAAAGAAAGGAGAAGTGGATGCTGGTGAGAGCTAGGAATGTCTTCCACTGGTTATTCCCCACCCCCCGCCCCCGCCCGCCTTTTTACAAATGAGGACACTCAGCTCACTGCTGTAGTCACAGGGCTGCAGGGGAGTTGTAGAATTGGCCCGGTTGCCTCCAGACACAGCAGTATGTCCCCATGTAGCCTGCACATTTTTTTTTTTTTAAAGCACAGCAGCTGTGGATGAAAGTGGGTAGCTGGTGGAGCCCACAAAAATAACGAACAGCAAAGGCTGCTGTAAACAACAGAGGCCTGAATGACATGAAAGAGGCTTTGTCGCACGCACGAGGCCTGGACCAGAAGCATATCTTTTCAACTATGAAGAAGGGAAGCCTGGGCTGCACGCGGAGCTTAAAAGCCTCTGGAATGAAAGCCTCACCTCCTCCCAGTTGCTCTGCTGATTCAAACGGGATTTTTTTTCTCATCCACAACCTGCTGGGATTTTCTGTTGGCCAGCTGAAATGGCCCCACATAATCCTTTGAGTAGGTCCTGAATGTCCCCTGGAGGCTGACACACAAGCACAGAGAGGCGTAATCTCAGATAAACACGCCTGCCACAGAGGGAAGGGCAGCTGAGTGTGCGGGGGAAACCATGCCTCCTGTGGGGGTGCCCTCAACAGCCAGTTGTGGGTGGAGGCCCCCACCAGGCTCCACTGGTGCCGTGGGGAGCTTTAGAAAGCTCCTGCAGGGCCCCAGGGGGTGCTGGGGAAGGGTCAAAGCTGACACTCTCCCCTCCCTCATCTGTAACCCTCCTGGGCTGGAATTCCAAAGCCATGCTGGTAAGAGCCTAAGAGAGGTGTGGAGGCTAACCCTGCAGGTGCCAGTTCTGCAGCTGGGGCCCAAGTGAGGATGACTATTGGCTCTTCCAAGGCCACAAGCACAGATTCTCATTTAGTTAGGTCAGGCTGACCCAGACCCCTGCAGTCTGTGGGCACCACCCCTCCCCTCAAGGCCCCTCTAAGCACTCCTATCCAGCCCAGATAGCCTGATGGAGCTGGGGGGACACCAGCCTTACAGGGCTGCAGGCCTGGTTCTGGTCCTAACCCCACCCCCCTGTCATGGGCCTCCGGCTAGATGGCCAGGCTCTCTGCGTACACGGGCTACAAAATGCTGAACTGATAGGATTGTTGAAATGCCTGTTCAAAAGGAAACAGGAGACTAGAAGGAGGGAAGAAGAAGGTTTGGAATGGGCAGGAAGGGCGGGCCTCCTTCATCCTTGTGTTTGAGACTCTGTGAGGGTCAGTGTCCCCAATAGAAAGGACGTGGAGGTGGATACAACATAGCATGCTGTGAGGAGGAGCTGAAAATCACTTCCTGATTTAAATCTGCCAGCAATCCTGCCAAGAAGATATTTTCTATAGTTTGAAGGCAAGAAAGCTCATCCTTATACAAATATGGTGGTGGTCTGGTTTTCTTTTCTTTTCTTCTTCTTCTTCTTTTTTTTTTTTTTGGTACTTTTAGAGATAGAGTCTCACTCTATTGCCCAGGCTGGAGTACAGTGGTGTCATCATAGCTCACTCCAATCTCAAACTCCTGGGCTCAAACATTCCTCCTGTCTCAACTTCCTGAGTAGCTGGGACTACAGGAGAGAGCCACTATATCTGCTAATTTTTAATTTTTTTTTTTTTGTAGAGATGAAGTTTCACCTACATTACCCAGGCTGGTCTCAAAATCCCAGGCTCAAGCAAGCTTCCCACCTGGCCTCCAAAGTGCTGGGATTACAGTTGTGAGCCACCACACCCAGCCCTGTATGGCTTTTCTATTGCTTCTATAATATAGGACCACAAACTTAGAGGCTTAACATAAGACAAATTTATCCTCTTATAATTTAGAAGCCAGAGTCTGGCATAGGTCTCCCTGGGCTAATATCCAGGTGTTGACAGGGCTGGTTCCTTCTGAAGACTCCAGGGAGAAGCCTTTTCCTGAATTCTCCACCCTTCTGGGGCCGCCAGAGTTCCTCACACCCCTTGGCTTGTGGTCCCTTCCTCTATTCTCAAAGCCAACAGTGTTCTATCTCTCTGACCTTCTTCCAAAGTCATGACTCCCTCCAAGGGAAGCCCGGAATGTTCTCTGCTTTCCACATGATTCAGTTGGGTCCCTGAGAAAACCCCGGACTATCTTCTGCCGGGTCAGGTGACACATGCACAGGGGTTCCAGAGATAAGAACATGGACTTCTGGGGTGGGTGGGACATTATTCTACCCACCACAGGTGGGCTCCCCAAAGTAGGCTACTGTAGTGCTACGTAATTACGCAAACAAACACCCGAACACCTGCTGCTTACCTGTAGGTTGAGCCAGTGCTCCTAAACTGTTTGATACGAAAGTGGCCCAGCCCTTAGTTCATCTGGGCCAACTTCTCCCTGTAGACTGAAAAATCGAGGTTTATAGCCTGATTAAGATCAAGTCAACTAACTTACTCACTTCTGCAAACACCTGCCCCTCAGAACTGCATCGTGGGGTGTCCCTGAGCCGGCACTCAGTAGGCACTCAGTGAGATTTAAGAATCTTAGGAACAAAATGGTGGCCCTGAAGGGGCAGGGGAGACCCAGACCTGTTACTATTAGCCCTGTGACCTTGCCAGTCTCTCTTTCTGGGCCTCAGTTTCCCCACCCACAGCACTTTTGAGGTTCAAATGTGGGAAAACCCCCAGCCCAGCTCCCAGCAGGGGAAGTCTACTCTCCAAATCTCAAGCCCAAGTTCCTTCCTGCCTGGAAGAATTTCTTCCCATGCATCCCTGGTAGAGGACCTAATGACCCACTGCTAACTTCCCAGTCTTCACCAGCCCTTTGCTTCTTGAAGTTAGCAAATAACAAAGAGAGCCCAGTTGGCAAGATGAAAGCACAGCTATGAATATGCATGAGTCATTCAGCAATCACACCCGAATCCTTTCCAGAAGAAGGGATCGGAGCATAATTTTCCACTACATATTTAAATTCAAATTAGTCATTATTTAATGTTGGGACAAATTGCTGGAGAAGGTCATGTTTTCAGTTTGATGTTTTTCCTTCATAGCGAGGCTGGCCCCCTGGCAGGGCATATGTGACCCCAGCACACACTTGCCTTCCTTCTATTCTGCTCATGCTTTAAGAGATGGCCCTTTGAAGCAGCAATAAATAGCCATTCCCGTTCCCAGTTTTCTTCTGTAAATGTCGCCCCCAGCCCTTTCTCTTTTGTGTCTCTCTGCTCCTCAGCGACCCATCACTCCCCACCCTGGCAGAGCAGTCAGAGGCAAAGGTCCTGATGCACACACAGACCTACCCCATCTCCATATTCGTGCTGCTCTAGATATCAGGCAGATCCAGACATTGGGTTCAAATTCAGCTCTGCCACTTTGCAGCTCTGCAATAGACACATTACTTAACTTCTCGGAGCCACAGTTTCCTCCTCTGTAAAATGGGGATAAAAACAGTTCCTACTGCAAATGTCACCATGAGTATCGCTGTACGCAAGGTGCACAGAGTGGTGCTCAGCCCAAGGGTACACGCCCTTAAATGTCAGTTATTATTACCATCACTCTGATTGCTGTTGTCATTACGAATACAACCAGCCACCAAATACTATGTGCTCTGGGCCTTAATTCTCTCTCCAAACTGACCTCTCTTCTCCAGCCTCACTGTCAGAGTCCTATTTCCCCCCTGGGTTATTGCAATGGCCTCCTAATTGACCTCCCAGATAGAATTTGTTGCCAGGAAGAGCCCAAATTCCCAATCTATCCCCACCCCGCAGGACCCCTTTCTCCCACATCTCCTGTGCACCAGCATTGCAGAGAAGCTCAGCATTTCCCAGACGCTTTCGGTCCTCTGTGGTTTTGCACGTGCTGCTCCCGGGGCCCACAGTGCTCATCCACATTTCTTTGAATTGCCAACAACCCCTAGAAAACAAAGTTGATTTCCATGTCCTCTGTGTCACAGTCTAGGCTCAATTAGTACCCACCCACTCCATGCTCAGAAACAGAACAAAACAAAAATAAAAAAGCAAAATATACCAAAAAACTCTTTCCTGTACTGTCGTGTAAGTATTCACTGCACTGTATGAATAAATGAATGAATGACTTTCTAGCAGCCCTCTTTCTCCTCCATGACAGGAACTCCAGATATTTCTTCTTGAAGGCATGTCCAACTCCGATTTTCCAAGAATGATACAGAATGCCTTTATAAGGACATGTACCCAGTTACCACTGTCCGTCTGTGGGCAAGGCAAACCCAAACAATTTCTCTGAAACTCGGTCAGAGTCAATCCTACATGTCCTGGCAGCGAGCTTCTCTGGTCTTCTTACAATGTGCAGGGGTCCAGGTAGCCCCTCAGGCCCTAAGCCCAGTCAGCCAGGACAAATGTGGGGGTTTCCACTCACCAGGGGCCACCTACCCAGAGGCCAAGTTAAAATACAACCTTTCCTCCTCATAAACCCCCACCCCCCAGAAGCCACACATCCCATCAACCTAAAGAAAGTCAAGGGCAGCTTCACCTGAGACATCTCACAGTCACAGTTAGCCCCAATGTGACACTTGAGAAATGGGATCTCAATGCGGTTTGGCGGCTCAGAGAAAAGAAAGGATTTTGCCAACCACAGAAGACATTCTCGCTAACAAGCCATTTTCTTATTCAGAGGGACACAGATGGGGCAGCAATTCTCTCCTTAATGCCTGCTGAGCTCCTTTCTCTGGAGGCCCCTGGGGACTGGAGGACCAAGGACACAGTGGGCTGTCAAACAGACAAAAAACTGTCCCCAGGGGCTCTGCAAACCCTGTGGGATCACTTTTTACAGTTGGAAAAATTGATTCTAAAGGCCTGATAAAGTAAATTCTGCTATTACAGAAAAGCAATCCATCTTTTTGTTGTTGTTGCTACTAAGATGACAAATTGATTGTAAAAAAAAAAAAAATCCCTGATATGGGCCAGCCTAAGAACAAGGTGCTCTGGAGAGGGGGAGCTGCAGCACGGAGGGCCTGGCTGGGGCCGTCCCCTATGCTCAGAGGAGTCCCTCCAGCCAGACCTGAGGCAGGAAGGAGGAGGTGGCAGGACAAACTCCCTGCCAGGCCAGTTCATATTTTCATGGCAGCTACGCTCTCCACCCTCTCCCCTGGGTGATAAAGATGCCGCTGTGAGTGCTGGGAGTGGGAGGCTCCCTGTACAGGTGACTTCAGGCAGTATGGGTCCCTATGAAAGCCCTGTGGGCCTTTTTAGCTGCTGGACCTGGAGCATGCTCTGGGCCTAATCATTGCACCCCCAGGAACCAAACACCTGCTCCAGGCTGGCCACTTGCCAGTCTCATCTCTGATCCTGACAAAGGCCCCAGTAGAGCATAAACTCCTGAGGGTGGGGCTGTGGTCTGGTCCGTCTCACTGTATCCCGAGGATGGGGATGGCAGGTCTGTGGGGTCATTGAGTGAACCAAGCTGGCCATGTGGGTACCATGGTTCCCGATTGTCAGAAGAGGAGACTCAGGCTCAGCCAAGGTCACAGAGCTGCCAGGCAGAGTGGTAGCAAATTTGTGGTTCAGGGCAGGATTCAGGTGGCCAAACATTACCCACAAAGCCTCAACTCCCTGCCCCAGGACTGAGAAAACCCACATCACACAGCTGAAAGACCTCCAAGACAGGACGCGCTGCAATGACGTTCCTTCTATTGGCTGTCCAGCCTTCGCTTGCATGCTTCTTACGACAGAGAGCTCACTACCAACCAGGGAAGTCCCACCGTCGCTCCTAAGAGGTTGTTCTTAATTGTCAGCTAAAGTCTGCTTCTCTGTCACTCCCCTGCATGGCCTTCCAGTTCTACAGCCCCAAACAGAATGTCCTATGGAAGGAAGAGCACAGGTCCTGGAGCCAGCGGGCCCAGGGTCAAAGTCTTACTTCTGCCATGTACTGGCTTAATGAGGTTAGGTGAGTAACTTAACATTCCTGGGCCCCAGTTACCTCATCTTGGAGTCATGATAATCATGGGCCCTGCCTCACAGGGCTGTCCTGAGGACGGATGTGTTCCTGTGGGTGTTCAGAGTGGGTCCAGGTAAACACCAGCGACCAGCACCAGTGACAGAGGCCCCTTAGCATAGTGAGGCTCATTCCACTCCTCCAGGGACGGCAAACTGTCCCTGTCAAAGCACAGACAACTATTTTCTCACAATTCCGAAGACCAGGAGGTGTGAGACCAAGCTTCTAGCAGGGCACCGGTCCTGGGCAGGTGTCTCTCCCCAGCTTGTACATGGCCACCTTTGTTGTATCCTCCCACGGTGGACAGAGAAGGTGAGCTCTCTGATTTTTCTTCTTAAAGGACATTAATTCCATCAGATCAGCCTCTACCCTTATGAACTCATTTAACCTTAATTACCCCTTAAATGCCCTACCTCCAAATACAGTCAGATGAGGGTTTGGGGCTTCAGTATACAAAAATTTGGACAGACACAACTCAATCCATAGCAAATCATCAAAGAATTGAAAAGGTACTCAAACAAATAGATGTACACACACGTTCAAAGAGCACTATTCATAACAGTAAAACAGTGGAAACAACCAAAATGCCCATCAACTCATGGCCAGACAAATAAACGTGGTCTATGTGTATAATGGAACATGATGCAGTCGTAGCAAGGAGAAAGACTGGCACATACCATGATGCCAGGGAACCTCTAAGACGTTATGTGAAGTGAAGGAGGCTGCACACAAAAGCCAACGTCATAGAAATCCACCCACTGTCTGTCCTGAGCTGACTGGGCAAATCCATGTAAGTGGAAAGCAGAGCAGTGGCATCCAGGGGCCTGGCAGTTATTTGATGCAGACAAATAACTGGGTGCTGCTCTCCCAGGACATGACAATGTTTTGGAACTAAATAGAAGGGATAGTGACACAACATGGCAAATGCTCTAAACACTAGTGGATTGTGCATTGAAAGCTGATTCATTTTATGCTATATGAGTTTTATGTCAAGAAAAAAAAGAATACTATATAGAGAGAATGATGTTGATGTGGGACCAGTCTTCTCTTTCCAATTAAAAGAAATACAGATTAATTATTGACATAACAGGGAGAAGGCAGGAAGAAATAAAATCAAGGCATAGCCACATCCTGAGGCATTCCCTGTATCTTTCCCCACATCGTGAGACATTCCCTGTATCTTTCCCCACAACCTGAGGCGTTCCCTGTATCTTTCCCCACAACCTGAGGCATTCCCTGTATCTTTCCTCAGAACCTGAGGCATTCCCTATATCTTTTCCCACATCCTGAGACATTCCCTGTACCTTTCCCCACATCCTGAGGCATTCCCTGTATCTTTCCCCACAACCTGAAGCATTCCCTGTATCTTTCCCCACAACCTGAGGCGTTCCCTGTATCTTTCCCCACAACCTGAGGCATTCCCTGTATCTTTTCCCACATCCTGAGGCATTCCCTGTATCTTTCCCCACATCCTGAGGCATTCCCTATATCTTTTTCCTACATCCTGAGGCATTCCCTGTATCTTTCCCCAGAACCTGAGGCATTCCCTGTATCTTTTCCCACATCCTGACGCATTCCCTGTATCTTTTCCCCACATCCTGAGACATTCCCTGTATCTTTCCCCACATCCTGAGACATTCCCTGTATCTTTCCCCACATCCTGAGGTATTCCCTATATCTTTTTCCTACATCCTGAGGCATTCCCTGTATCTTTCCCCACATCCTGAGGCATTCCCTGTATCTTTTCCCCACATCCTGAGGCATTCCCTGTAAATTTCCCCACATCCTGAGGCATTTCCTGTATCTTTCCCCACATCCTGAGGCATTCCCTATATCTTTTTCCTACATCCTGAGGCATTCCCTGTATCTTTTCCCCACATCCTGAGACATTCCCTGTATCTTTTCCCCACATTCTGAGGCATTCCCTGTATCTTTCCCCAGAACCTGAGGCATTCCCTGTATCTTTCCTCAGAACCTGAGGCATTCCCTGTATCTTTCCTCACATCCTGAGGCATTCCCTGTATCTTTTCCCCACATCCTGAGGCATTCCCTGTATCTTTCCCCAGAACCTGAGGCATTCCCTGTATCTTTTCCCACATCCTGAGACATTCCCTGTATCTTTCCCCAGAACCTGAGGCATTCCCTGTATCTTTTCCCACATCCTGAGACATTCCCTGTATCTTTCCCCACATCCTGAGGCATTCCCTGTATCCTTTCCCACATCCTGAGACATTCCCTGTATCTTTTCCCACATCCTGAGACATTCCCTGTATCTTTTCCCACATCCTGAGACATTCCCTGTATCTTTTCCCACATCCTGAGACATTCCCTGTATCTTTTCCTCACATCCTGAGGCATTCCCTGTATCTTTCCCCACATCCTGAGACATTCCCTGTATCTTTTCCCCACATTCTGAGGCATTCCCTGTATCTTTCCCCACATCCTGAGACATTCCCTGTATCTTTTCCCACATCCTGAGGCATTCCCTCTATCTTTTCCCACATCCTGAGGCATTCCCTGTATCTTTTCCCCACATTCTGAGGCATTCCCTGTGTCTTTTTCTTGCACATGTATTTCACTTCCAGAAAACCAGGAGCCAGGTCAGCCCATCTTTGGTGACCAGCTTCTTCAGTCAGGTATATTTCTGTGTCTCCAATGTTCTTGAAAACACAATTTCAGCTTTGGGATGAGCTTTCCTCACATGGATGCACTGTAAACTACTTAACTCCACCTGTGAGAATCCACACTGGTGCTTTTGTGAACAGGACTGGACAGCTACCCTCCAGTTGCCTGAGCTGAACACACACCATTGTCACCTATCCTGTGACTTGTGCGGGGATGAGAAGGAGCAATCCCTTCCTCTGTGGCAGGAGGATCAGCTGGGACGTTGGGCAGAGTGGAGGGGTCAGCCTTCCAGGGATCAGGCCCCCACCCTCAGCACACCAGCACTCCACCATGAGGAAGCCAACCAGCCTGGGTCTGCAGCTGGGTCCTTCTCCCCGGTCAAGGAGGCTTTTCTGAGAAGAGAGACCTCAGACCTGCTCTTTCATGCAACTCTAGGCAAACCACTCATCTGCTTCTATTGCAACTCTCATCCCTCTTGAGTGGAGCTCAGGCCTGAGCATGGCTCTCAGGAAGGGAAGTCTGAGTGTCCAGAGTCTCTTGGTTCTCTAAGAGGCCTGGCTTGCCCTACTCCTGAGCTCACTCAGCTGGGGAGTGGCAGGGCTGCAGCTCTCTGGAGAAGGTGGCTGCAGTGTTGTGTCCTCAAGCCTCTCCATACAGCACTACCCCACAGGACCAGGGTTCCCAGAGTCTAGCCTCACCCACCACAGGAACCCCACTGCCTCCTGTGGGGAGGAACAGAGTGAGTCCATAGAAAATGAGCAAAGTGTTGCATTTCGAACAACTTTTTACTCAAATCTGTCAAGTAAGCATCATAGCTGTTGTCACTGAGCGAGCCCCGCTCCCTGGCCAGGGAAGCTCGGGGACACCTCGGCCAGCAGGAGAGCAGATGGGCTTACATCTTTCTCTCATCTTCTTTTTTTTTTGCAGGAGAAAGAGCAATAGCCTGAGAATTATACATTCTTGGGTTTCAGGCCCTATCTGGCCAATTACATGTGACTGCCTATCTCAGGCAGTCTCAGAGAGTCTCAGACTGAGAAATGGGATCAGGAACGTGGCCAGACTCCCCAGTTCACAGGGGTCACATCATCGTCTGTGGGTGTCACAGGGGGGCTGTGCAGACCCTGGCATTCCCAGCAGCACCCAAAGGCCATTGTGCTCCGTGGGCAGTTTTCAGAGCCTATGAGTGGACAGGGTCTCGGACACTCTAAGACACTTTCAGATTTACAGGATTTTGGTGTCTTTGAGGACAATGAGTCCTAGCTGGATTATTAGCTCCTAGAGGGGAAAAGATTGATTTTTCTGTATCTTTGCCTTCCAGCTATGGGTAAGGAGCCTGGCCTTGAGAGCATAGTCTGAGCATGTATGGTGGGGGCCTGGCACTCAAGGATCCACCTTCCCAGAGGACCGCCCTGTGGCTCACACTCTGCTTGAGCTCTTATGCTGATGGGGAGCTCCCACTCACCCCACCCCTACATGCCATCTAATGCAGAGCAGTCCTGCCTGGTCCTTACAGGGCATGGGGTGGCCACACCCTCCTGGATGCGACTACCATGCAGGGAGGCTCTGTGCTCCTGGGGCTTGGGTCTGCTGTGCAGGAAGGGCCACCTTGACATCTCTACCCCAAGACTACCCTTTTAAAACTGTACTTGACCCAGGGATCCAGAAGCGCCTCTCCAAAATTGTCCCAATGTGCCCACACCAGTGCAGAAAACTGTAAGCTTTACTGCAGTATGGACAACCGGGCTGGACACACTGCAAACTGCCCACCTACTGCCACAGCTCAGGAGGGATATTCAGGGACAGAAATGCCAACAGTTAGGTGGGAAAGCCTGTGGGCAGTGCCCACGTAACATGCCATCTGAAACAGAGCAGTCCTGCCTGGTCCATCAGAAGGGAAGCTGCCTCTTTGCCCTCTGCTACCCGGGCCAGACCCAGGCCTGGACCAACAGGAATGTGGCACATCCCCCCCTACTGCCGGGGCTGCTCTAACAAGGTCTCAGCCCTGCTCCATTCTCCAAGATCCTCCCGTCAGACTCTCTCTGCTGTTGAAACTCTCCATAAACAGGCAACAGAAGCAAGGGTGAACTGGCAAGGGGCCGGTCCCCTCCTTGGAGGAGAAAGACAACACCTTGGAAGTTTTCATGAATGCTCTGGGACCTGAGAGGATGACACTCATCAAGGAGGGGGCTGTGGCTACCCCATAACGGGGCACTAACATCGGAGGCTGCCCCCCGGGAGCTGTGTGACCAGGAGGGCACCAGAACCCAGCTGCACAGCCGCTGTGGCTAAGAACCCCATCTCCTCTGTTATAGGTAATGATCTCCTTTTCCATCAGGTTAGATGGGTTAATTAGAAAAGAAAAGGAAAAAAATAATCATGGCACTTAAGAAAGAACCCAACAGCCAATTTGCAAAGCATACTAACCTAAAGATTCAGAGAAAGAGGTCATCTCAGAACAGGGCTTGCCTCTGCGTGTGGAAGAAAGTGTAAATTCCTGGCTGGGTCCTAAGGAGGACAGAGAAGACATGGTCCTTCAGAGAGAGAAGACAGAAAGAAAACTACCCAGGTAAGAGTAGAATTGGAACTGTCATTTAAGGCAGGATTAAAACACATGAAAAAGAACCAGGGGTTAGACAGGCACACTTGTGAAACTCTCCTGAAAGCTAACAAAGGCAAATACATAAAATTAATTGGAGGAAAAAAATGGCCTTAAAGATTAGAGCATCCTCACCCCAAATCATCGGTGTTCTGAGTAGAAAAGCCAGAGCAATTAGAACAGAGCCATCATCAAAGAGAGCGTGAAGCTTCAGACTGCAGCAACTCAATGTGTCTAAAGACAAAGTCCAGAAAAAGAAGCCAGACATTAGTCCTATCCAAATAAAAGTATTTAACTATAAGGAGAAAAAAGAAATCAGGCAAAATAAACAGGCGGCCAGAGTGGGCTGAAGTCCCTCCATAACACTAAATATAAAGCAAACAGAACAGCCCAGTTGGTGTTTGTAGGAAAGGGAATGGCTCAAAAGTTCAAGTTGTCCTTCAGCTGCAAAAGAGTCAAGAAAGAGAAAATCCTTGACTATAAGTCCACCATCCCTACACTTGTCCTCCAAAACAGTGCTAGGCGATGTCCTCTAGCCAGCTGGGCTGTGAACCCAAGCAGAGACCTCCAGAATGCAACATACCAGTATAAAAGCCACTGTGAGCTTCAGAATCACTCACATAAAAAGTCACTAACAAAGGCATTAAACTCGATGGGAAAACAAGGAAAATGGTGCAGTCAGTTCACGAACACAAAAGCGATGTGATGACAAGCTGCTAATTTAGTGTCTCTGATCTGTAAGTTGTAGCTACAACACCTGGAAGAGGTGGAAGAAATAAATTCCTGCCCCTGGATGTTCCCATGATCATTCTGCAGTTTCAGCAGCGCAGGGTCACAAGCGGTGTTCCAGAATGTGGGAGGAACAGCCCACCTGATGCAGAGAAAAAGGCTGCCCTTCGCCTGCCAAGAGCCTCCGAAGCGGCTTCATGGTGGTTTCCCTTTCCTGGCATGCTCTGGTCACCGTGCTCCCCTCCTCACGCCAGCCCAAACCACTCCCTGGGCATTTGGGTGGCGTCGAGGGAGTGACCCAGGAATGCAGACCATATTAGGGCTGACGCAAAGAGGAAGCCAGACTTACTCTTCCTGGGCAAGCCCAGGCCCCCATGGACCAGTTTCGGGGAAATGCAAGTGCCTTCCCAGCCCATTATGTTATTTCCCACTACACAAAATAAAACCCAGAGAGGAAATCCCATGTTCATTTTTTACGGTTGTCACAGACCTATCCTCCCTCCCTCTCTTCCTACTGTCCACGCAACATAGCAGTCTCTGTTACGCGTCACACAAGTGCGATGCCAAGGTGCCATTTCTTTCCATCCAGCACGAGCACGTGGGGAAATGCATTCAAACCAGCAATCGCAACAAAATATTCACAACACATGCGGCGTTGCCCCCTTCATGTTTTGTGATGTGCTTGCTCTATTTTGACATCCCCCAGAGCTTAGCGACGGAGTCTATAAACAGAGCCCACATAATTATACTAATGACATCGATATTCTCAGTTCAGCTGGGTAATGGGAGCATTTATTTCACTTTGGAAATCGCACACACAGTCTGTCGAGGGCGGCAGAGTTATGGTGCTCTTGGCGCCGTGCCTGCAAACCTCTCCAGGCCCAGGCTCTGCCACCTCCAGCTGAGCAGCGCCTGTGTGTCTGGAGGGGAGGAAGAAGTGCCACCGTGTCCGCACCTGTTTATCTGCCATGTGGCAGCCTGGCTTCTCATCACCCAGAAACACCTTTGTCTCCATTTCTGTCATGGCATAGCCTTGGGTGAGTCCCTTGCGTCCCCTGGCCTCAGCTTTGTCCCGTAGGTGGAAGGGTCTCACTGCAGAGTGGCTAAGATCCTTTCTGGGCCTAAATGTCTATTAAGCACCTGTGCCTTCAGCCCACCATGGCACAGAAGCACTTTTTTCTTAAATTTGCTCTTTCAAGTTTGAACGCATGACCAATGCTGGACACAAGCCCAGCTGCGGAGTCAGGAAACTGGGTCTCCAGGATTCCTAATGCTCCGGTTTCCTCCCTGCTCCAACTCAGAAGCAACTGAGATTCCCATGTGCTCGGACTCTTTTCTTCCTATCCGTAACAATTATTTGTTACTATTAATGATTATAGTTTATGGAACCAGCATTTGTGGAACACCTGCTATATGACAGCCTCTGTGTTTGGATTATGAATAACACTGAAGATACTGTCGTAACAGCATTGTCACGTTAGAGTCTGCAAGATCCGTCCACACACACCCTCTCAGTGATTCAAATGCCCAGCCATGGGGACTGGGGCTTATTAATCCCACTTTACAGATGAAGAAATTAAGACATCATCGGGTAAATGCTGTGTATAAGACATAGGATATTAGAGGCAGAAGTCGTGTCTTCCTGAACCCAGATCTGCCGTCTGTTCTGTACTAAAGCTGGGAGTAAAACTGAACCACTTTGAGCTTCGTGGGGGTATAAGGAGCCCATATTTGAGGATGAACCTGGGTCGTAGCTCTACTTCACTATTATGACTTAGGTAAAATCAGTCCTCTAGCCCCAGAGTTCTCTTCTAAAGAGTGAAGGCGGAAGTTGGGATACATGATCCTTAAGGTCTTACCCAGAGCAACCCTGCCTTTTTCTGGGGTTTGGGGGTCAGAAAGTCAAGTGGCATGGAACCTTTCTGCCCCCCCACATCTTCCCAAGGAGGCAGCTGTTGTCACAGGCTTACCTGGGCAGGACCTTATCTGGAAATTTCTCTGGAGTTGAGTTTAAGCCAGTTTACCAAAGTCCCCAGGTATATGGAGCCAACCATCTTAATGTCAGTAAATGTGTACTGAACACCTACTATGTGCCAGATCCCAAGAAGGCACAGACCCATGTCCAAGGAATGAGCCGATGATGGGCAGGGACCTGACCCAAGGAAAGCCAATCAGCAGAGAAGGCAGTGATGTATGACATGGTAGCTGTGGGCCAGTGGGACTGCCTTTAGGCTGAAACCATGGCAGCTGTTGCTAAGGGAATAGGCTGGCCCCAGCAGAAGGAGGCACTCCGATAGAGCCTGGACCCTCTTGCTGGATGTGGCGTAATCAGAGAAGGAGAAGGTGCAAGACATCCATTGTGCCTCAGGGGCCTCCCAATCTTGATCTTCTCTCTGATATTTTCTTTAGGACAATAACCTTGTATTTGACAATGTAAATTCATATACATTGTCCAACTACCTGGGGATGTGCAAATGAACTGTGATATAATCACAATTTAGTTGATGATTTTAATGACATCAAGGACTCTGGGAGGCAGTGCAGTGGTGAGATCATGGCCTTTGTCATCAGACAGCCACCGATTCGAAGCCAGCTCTGCCTCTTATTGTGCTGTGTGACCGTAGTTTATTTACCCCGCTGAGCTTCTGTAAAGCTGGGAATAACAACAACTTCGTTTCTAAGTTCTTTTGCACATTGGAATGAATGTCTGGAAATAACACAATATTAATATCATGCTCGGAACATAGTATGTCTCCAGTATGTGTGGGTAACCATAGACTATTTGAAGCCATTAAAATGATGCTTGCAAAGCATACCTAATAATTGGGGAGATATTTATATGATAAAAATTCAGACTATAAAAATGTCTAAACTATGTAATAAAGATTCATAGGAAAAGATAAGAAGGAAATATACTGAAACATTAAGAGATCAGCTCTGGTGGTAGATTTGCAGGAAAGTGATACTATTTTTCAGGGTTTGAGTTGCCTATAAGGAACAAGCATTCCTATAGAGACAGGGTCCAGGACTTAAACCCCACAGATTTTTGGCATCAGGAGTCCATACTGGGCATGAGAGGGCTGGGCTAGAACTGTCTTTTTTTTATTTTTATTTTTTATTAAATCATAACTTTGTACATTGATGCATTTATGGGGTTCAGGGTACTGCTTTGATATACAATGTGAAATGCTTATATTGAGCAAAGTAACACATCCATCACAGTTATACTCACTTAGTAATGGTTTTGAAATGTGCCATTGCATCATGCACATTAGGTGAGTCCCCCTAAATATCCTCCTTCCTCCCATATCCTCCCTCCCCTCCTCTCTCTTTCCTCTTCCCTCCTACTTTCTGGACTATAGCTATGTTTTGTCATTCGTATGAATGTGTAGGTGGTTATAAATATTGATTTCATAGTAGTATTGAGTACATTGGTTACTTTTTTCCCTATTCTTGAGATACTTTACTAAGAAGAATATGTTCTAACTCCATCCAGGTAAACATAAAAGATGTGAAGTCTCCATCTTTTTATGGCTGCATAGTATTCCATGGTGTACATATACCATATTTGTTAATTCATCAGTTGATGGGCAAAATGGGTCTCCCATTCTGAAGGTTGTCTGTTTG